>QNGE01001694.1:0-38148 GCA_008508345.1 Paragonimus westermani
CCGAGCTACAAACAACACCACCACTGTTCCCAACCATCAGTGGTTGAGAGTATGGATACAGCTACGCAACACATTGCACTATATGATGGTACACACACCGAAACAATCGTGACCGAAAACAGTGAGTCAAACCGCTCAAAGTCAGCGTGACGACCGTATCAGTAATGAAGTTTAATGTATACTCACACGATGTGTGCTGTGTTCTTCTACAGAAGCTGCTGTCTAAAGATTCTTCCGAAAGGTTGACAGTGCTCGCGTGTTTCACGATACCAGCACACGATTTGCAGATGGTTATTGCTTTGGACTGGGTAATCAAAATACCGTAATGTTCCATGAAAAGTATACAAATTCATTGGACATATTGACATGGTATGGAGCACTTGGAAAATATTTGGCAATGGGAAAGCTACGGTCGTTGTCAGCTAGGGGGATTGAAGAGGAAAGACTCCTCCCCTGAAATTTTATATTAAGTGTTGCTGCCGATGATAATATCAAACAGAATGAGGGATTAATAAAAGGTAAACAACAAGGCTGAAGAGGCGTGTAATCTTAACTTTCCATTAGGAAAAGAAAATGTACGGTGCTAAACAGTAAAGCACTTCTAAGTTTCAGAGCCGAATACACTTCTGAGACCGGGCACTGACAGCACTCATCAATAAAGTGAAATATTCCCGCTGTTTCTGTCTATCGCACAATATACAGTCTTATCGTATACCACCACTGACAGGCGTATATTGATAGATATAAAAAAAGTCTCCAAATGGAAGGTAACTGAACCTTTTTTTCAAATGGCTACTGAGCGGTACTTTTCAAGTGACCACATGATGAAAGTTCTCAAGTATCTGCGCTGATTAACAAACATGAATTTAACTTCTGTGTCAAGTGTGATTATGCACCGCACAAATTATTCATCACTGAAATTCGTGAAAGCCTTGCTTAAGGTAAGCGTTAGTCACAATTGTGTGGGTAGAAATAACCGACTACAACGTTGAACGAATTTACAGGCTGGGATTTTGTTTCAATGTTGTTTGTAGTTTTGTACGGACGACTTTTTTAACGCATGCAACACTATGAAGCTGATGAACGTAGTAGAAGTGGATCCATCTCATTAAACCCTTGTTAGTTGGACGCGTCTAGGATCGATCCCAGGTGAAAACTGATATTAACCCTGTCTATCTCGCCATTTAAAACCAAAGAGACAGCAAGCGAAACACGCATACTATCCGCTGAACACTGTACAATCGGCTGTGGTTTATTTCTGCACAAGGTGACAGTATATGCTTGCTCATAAGTAGCTTTAGGTCATGAAATTAAGTAGAAGTTAGCTCATCAGCTCCAAAACATTTAACCTTACAACGGGACCGCGAGTGGTAGAAAACAATACGCCTTCATATGGTATTCGAAAATGAGTGGCACAATAGTATAAAACAAAGAACATATGTGAAACGCCAAATGTCTTTTCTCGATGACGCAGTATCAACATCGACTAAGCATTTGACCTTCTATTCAAGACAATTCAGAGAATTATGACCTATACACACAATTAAAAAGTTCATCATGAAATCGTTGGTTGGCAACACACGTCTCGCCGAGGTGAGACGTACACGTTTGGACAAAGGTAACTTCTTTAAAGTGGTTGGTCTAGAGTAGTCCATGGGTGGTGCTGACCTCAGTACACCAAACTCAGTACAGTTTAATTTTTCCGGTACACTACGTAGATTGTCCAGAGCGTAAAACACTGTAGTGTCGTTTCCTACGGACGGCCCCAGTAGCCTACAAGTATTAAGCAGTGATGATCGTTGCTGTAGATTTTAGACAAGGTCAACAGGTGACTGTTCTGAAAATTGGGAAACAAGAACTGTACCTCATATTCACTTGGAGGTTTGTTTGTGTGGAATACCCTTTCAACCCATCCTAGACTGAGCGCAGATGTTGCATATATTAGTGTTTATTGAAACGATCACAATTCACTCATTTCAGAAAATCCCGAGTTCAGAAATCTTATGGAAGAAGCAGCTCACAATAGTTATTGCATAGGAAGTATAATGCTATGAAGCATTGCTGGACAGACTTTGTTCATGTGTAGCTACTATACTCTCAAGAAGATACGTAGAAGTCTTTAACCTAATTAAAACTGTTTCATCATCCTATGCAATACTTGAGCTTCTGGACTGATACAAACCGAATGTTAACAGAAGGCAACTTAGTCCCTCTTCAACAATTCCTTCAAATTACGTTTGTAAATTATGTAGGATGTGATAGTCTACCAAGTTATTCTTATATTTGCAAAAGATTACTCGGCTGAAATGTACAAACACCGTGAACGATCAGTGAACTGCTAGCCCATGGCCTGTTTCTACTCCAACGGCAAAACAGTCCAAACTGGTTTGTATCTATTTTATAACTGGTAATATTCTTTAAAAGACACGAACTCGGCTTCTTGATAACCAGCCTACTGCTAACGTCATTTCTAAAGGCTTTGCAGAAAAAAAGTACTTGCATTATTTATTGCAAACTTTGTGGACTGAAAATGTTAGTGAAACAGAAGAGTACTCAGTTTTGACATCAAACGTAGAACTCAAATACAAACACAAGTTGAAATTGAAGTTGTCGGCGATCTCTTGTACATAACGTACAGTTTCTTGTATTTCTGTCCGACTGTTTTACTACTTCATTAGTTCCATCTATCTGATAACTTACAAGCAGTCTATTCCGACCGGTTACCTTATTTACCTTACTACCCTACAACAAACGCCGTTCAGTTTATTTATGTTGTGGAGATGAGTTGTTTAATGGCAAAGGTGATGTTAACAGAACTGCTATGCGGTCTGCTCTGCTCGAGGGTAATGTTATAAACCCGATACTGCTGTTTATCACTTTTGACGAAACATGCTGATCGACAGAATCCTCTTATCACATGCGTCTGCTATCCACTGGAGAGAAAGTTCTTAGTTTCATGTTCTTTCACAACTTCACCCCAGGAGTTTCCGTGCTTAACCTTTAGACCATATTTGGACACAGTAGACAGATAACTTACCATTTGATATTTTTGGAGTTCTACTGTTCAGTAATGAGTTTTCGGTTAACCAAACCCCCGTACCTCTGACCACTAACACACATTCAACCGTTGATTTCTTTACAAGCTCATTTCCTGATTAGCCAGCAGGCATCGCTCGTGCCTCTACATCAACCTGATGGATGATCTCTTTCTACTAATTTGTTCTGAGAACTAGTGAACTGAGAGAACCACTGGCGACATCGTATCTCAGCTGTCTCCTTTAGCCATCAGCCATTCTTTCGGTTGATCCGTTTACTTGGGAGTGGTGTGCAATTGTGCGTATCTCCCCGAATCTTAGGCGCCCCAACCAAGTCTAGAACTCTTCTTTTTTTGAAACAGGTTTTAGATCAGTTCACTTTCTTAGTAGAACTAAGATATTCAACCACTTGTGTCATTGCGATCTTGTTTACAGTGTTTCCCTCCTGATTAGATAAAACGGCTTCCTAAATCTAGCATGTGAGTTGTTCAGTCATAACAACCACGGGCTGGTTATGTTGAGTAGTTGACTAGAACGGACCAAACCTACCCTATGCCCGTTGTCCCTTACCTTCACTGGCTACAGCCTTCTGGATGGGATATTAATTCTAAAAGCAGTTGTCTCCCGACAGTCAACGCCGTTGCCATAATAGTATGTAAATCATAACGCCACTTTCTATTTCGAGCCCTTAACCTCCTCTGCTTCGACATTTCCTAAGCTCTGTGACATCGCGTATGAGCCGGCTACTGCATTTCTTTCGTCTCAGTTCACAATTCCTTCTGTCGATTATGACTTTACTGGTGGTGCATTCATTCGTTCTTGCACTTGGCTCATCAAAATTCCAAAGCCGCTCAGTCGCTAACCCAACAAACCGCTTCTTGATTGCTTGACTTTGTGGATGACCATCGCATTCCGGAGGCTTGCTCATCCCTGAAACGCCACATCCATTCGTTGTGCGGGTTGTGGACTTCCGAAACGGCATTTCAAATTATTACCATGTACTTTCCGTGATTTATTTGTGGAGCTCATCCACATGCTGCTCTTGGTGGGGTAGGTAGGGGAATATGGTCGTACGTTACCTACACAACATAAATTGTAAAACCATGCCTTTGTTACAACACGATCAAAAGAAGTGCACTCTAGGGGGATCGCCGCGGTGTTAATCCATTTAAAAAGATTGCAACCAATCTCCGCAGAATAGCATTGGTCGAACAACTGCGAGACCGCAGATTTATGAACTTAGATGAGACCCAACTGTGAAAAGTCAGGGCTTCGGCTGGATTCGAACCAGCGACAGACACGGCATGATTCAACGCGTCAAACGCTCTATCAGCTGAGCTACGAAGCCACACCAGGAGCTGGGAAGTTTACCATTTAGACTCTGTTACGCACCCACCCCGCGCTGTCTCATATGGAACTGGCCAAATCACCCAGGGGATCGACTACCCCGGAAAAATTTCTCAATCATTTTACACTGGAATCCACAACATCATTGCTCCGCGTAGAAATTCCTGATCTCCTGGTGTGGCTTCGTAGCTCAGCTGGTAGAGTGCTTGCCGCGTTGAGGCATGCTGTGTCGGTCGCTGGTTCGAATCCAGCCGAAGCCCTGACTTTTCACAGTTGGGTCTTATCTAAATTCATGATTCTGCCACACTACTTGTGAGTACTACAATTTTTATACTCAGCAGTGGCGTTGGTGGATTCCAGCGTGAACTGTTTGAGAAATCCTGCCGGGGCAGTCGATCCCCTGAATCATTTGGTGGATCCCATATGAGACAGTGGGACGGGTGGGTAACAGAGTCCGAATGTGAAATTTCCGAGCTCCCGGTGTGGCTTCGTAGCTCAGCTGGTACAGCGCTTGCGGTCTTGAGTAATGCCGTGTCTGTCGCTGCTCCAAATGCAGCCGAAGCGCAGACTTTTCACAGTTGGGTCTCACCTTAAACTGCGGTCTTAATTTTTTCAATTTCCAAACTGTCAACAAACATCCTTTTAAGTTGCTGTATGCGTGCGTTTGCGCAGCTTTAAAACGCGGCCGATATTCTCAACAATACATCTTTCTTGTTGCACTGTGGTTCTGATACTTATTTCACTTAGACCCTTTGTAATATTAAATTCTTGTCCGGCCGCTGACGAAGTCAATCATTTGCTGCGTAATTGTAAAACACATTCTGACCTTTTAGGGCAAGTGTGGATGACGATTTCTCACACGTTCATAAAATAGGTCCACGTTGCTGTGCTAGTTTTTATAGGGCAACTTCAGCGATCAGCGGAGTGGGCATTCTCATTTTTTCCTTCGCTATTCGCGACTCTTAACCACCGGTATACAAGTCGGCTTGTATGATATTCTGTTATACACACATCGATACATTGCATGCTATGACATGGAAGGCTGCCCTATCTCTACCTGATTGACACATCTGTTATTACCAATGTTTTTGGCCCAAATGCAGAGCTATGAATATACTAGATTATCAAGAAAGTCTTGACACCTTCACTACAATCACTACTCCCGTGAACAGAATCTTCTTGGGTCTTCCGAAATAGGGAAAACGTAACAACCTTTCATTGAGGTTCTCCAGTAACAAAGCGTGGAAGTGAACGAGTTTATCTTCTCTCAAATGACATCTGCATTCTACGGTCCGGCACCTGTGGTGTAACTATTTGCTGCCGTGTAGTAATCATCGTTTTGTCTTGGCGACAATTCCATGCTTAAGCTGGTCAAAATACTCTTCAGGGACTTGGTCAGTAGTGGACAACTCACAAAATTTATGTACTACTTTACCTCACATGTGGCTCCTATATGCTGAAATCGATCCAGGTGTGTTTACTTCAGTCTGACCAGGTTGTAGTTAGTGCTTCTTATTTGAATAAAGAAGACAGTAGGCTGATGTTGCACGAGTTATGTCCGGACAAATTTCGCTGCATCTTTACGAGTGCATACTACAGACCATTTATATATCAGTATGAGAACGAAAACAAGATACCAGAGAAAGCCAATTGTCAGAGTGCACAATCACTGTCACTACCAAGGTAGCGACAACCCTACAAACAGTTGTTTCTGAACACACAACACGGGTTTGAACTTTCGGATTGCAATCGCTTCGGCATAACGCAGTGTTCGCCTGTGTGACGTTGAGTAGATAACGCGAAATGCCGTTGTGGGGTCACATTGGTGTTGCGTCATTAGGATATGACGCGCAATGGACGATGCAGGCTCCTTGTTTCTATGCGCGGCTGTGACATCATGTGTTCGCGTAATCTGTTCCCTGACCCACTTCGGGATGTGCTCCGTGACCCTGGTTCGCAACTGGCGCTCAGTCCTGCCTATGTAGGATGCTCCGCATCTACATCGATATTCATAGATAAGATTGGATTTGGCTGACTCAGGTACCGGTTGTTTCACACAGGGTGTCGGAATCCGGAATGTTCTGAAGAGAATCACTGGAACCACTGCATTGTATGTTCTCGCGATAGAACTAACCAGACGACGGTGGATAAGTTGGCATACATCATCACCCTTGAAGGGAAGACGAAGAAATACCGGCTTTTTGGACACTGTGTCGGGTCGAATTCCTATGTCGATGGGCTGTTTAAATCTTGCAATAAACGGTTTAGGATAGCCGTTTAGTTGTAGGGTGGTCTCTAACAGGGCCATCTCTTCTTGAACAGTATCTTCAGTGCAGATACGTCTAGCTTCTTATTTGATAAAGTTGTGCCACGTTCCAAAGTAATACCCAGTTTCAGTGTAGTCAAGAAAATCTGTCCTCAGTGTCGTATAGCCTGCTTCGGGAAAAATAACATACGATCGACTGCATGTCCATCCATTGCTCCAGATAAAATACTTCAATTTGCTGTCAACTTCGGGGTAACTGCACATTTACACCGCTTTAAAATGCACCGGTTTGTACGGCTGAGTGGTGTTGCTTGGTTTTAGCCCAGTCAATGCAACCGTCACCCTCATGTCAATCAAAGTGCGAGCCAAACCGAAACGGGTTTCTGCCTTAGGCGACCGTATATCTAACTGGAATTACGTGGGAAATTGGAAGGGCTGAGGAAAACTATATTCTTTTAACCCCATTACTCACCTAATAGGTACATCCCTTTCTGGTTTCTAACTATTACCCCATTATAGTCCACGTTGCCACGATTCTTCTCTATCTTCTTCATGTTTAGCGTTACCAATTACTGAACTGTTTTTGTTTTTGCAATTTCAAGTTCGTTCAGTTTACTTAGCTTGTTCTTCTTTGTACCTTTGGTCATTAGAGAGTATTTAATCAACCATTTAGAGGCAGTTTCAGTAAACTGTTCCAAATCCATTGTGACATTGATCAGAACAATCGTGATTCATTTGTGGGTTGATGGTCAAATTCCCTCCGTGAGTTGGTCTAGTAGCATGCCCCGCTGCTAATCTTTGTCCAATTTCCGCAGGTGTCACGACGAATCTCTCCGACGCGACAGTATAAAAGAGTGACACCAACCAATCAAATCTGTAGGCCTCCAAAATACAGAATTGCTTCCTGACGGTCGACAGGGGCGTCGAAACCTGCGACCAATCTCTTATTTGTGGAGGTTCACCCTAGCTTCATAGAACTGTCTGGCTTCGTCTCCAGAATCGCCTTCGCTCTGTCACTGAGGAGGATTTGCAGGGTTATCAACATTCCTCTGTTATTTGTGACTTCGACCACTGCGGCCACGTTCTCTCAGCCTTTAAGTAAGATCTGAAACCCCACAGTGAAGAAGTTGCATTCATGTAAACATCATACTCAATCAAGATCACTGTATCAGCTGAATGTGACAATGATGGCTCATTTATCGAACTGACATATGTAGCGTAAACTTGAAAAATTCAATAAACAAGCACTCTTTATCATAAAATGAAAAACTCGAAGAGGTTCTTGTTGTTCTATTGATTACTGACAAAAGGTGCATTGATCAGACCCTACCACACACTTAAGCAACCGGCCATCAAAATACTGGGAATGATTGTCAGAGGTTTAATGTGTGGAATAAGATGACGCAACAGCAAGAAAGTGATCAGATCGTGACGAAAAGCGGTGCAACAAAGAAGACAAGTATTGTAGTGAGGTAAACTAGTAATGCAACTCAGCCAGTTAATCACGTACAAATCTGGTCTACCATCTGTAGCTGATGAATTTCAGTTACGTACCAAGGGTACATAAGAACTTCAAGGCAGCCTTGGGTATTTGACATTTCTTCCCAATAACTTCTGACATCGGAGTTAATATTAGGAAATAAACAGTGAAATTGAGTGAGCTCTCGTTTTTTGCAATTCTGGTATACGACTATCAGTCAAGTGAATGTTGTGACGATAGATATGACATGGCAGTAAAACTCCCACCTGAACCTTATCTTGATCCGATGTATCTATGAAAATGTTTCAGTGTACTACGTTTCAATTCACTGCCAACAAGTTCACTAAGTGCTGCTGGTACGTGGATGAAATATTTACCATCAATCGCTCTGATACAGTATTTAACGTATTTTGTCACCTACTGCAATCTATGTTTACGCCTCCGGAAGTAAGTTTCAAAAATCACTACTGAGGTTTCACTTTGCGCGGCTTTGACCACCCTTCAACATGTTTTGTCACATGCTATCTGAATAGTTCTGAACCTCACAAAACCAAACAGAAGCAGTTTAGGTTGTCAGGAGTGTAGTCTTTACCTATGCTGCTGGAAGCCGACGTTTTTGTCATTGCGCTAACTTGAGTTCACCGCTACTGTTGTGTCTCCTCTGCTGTACAGATAACTGTCGAACCCTAGCCTACAAAGAGTGTATCAAACCCTGCAATTTACGCTGCGCTGGAGAACGGGCAAGGTCGTCTCATCCGCACGCTCAGTAATGATCGCTCCCAGCTTGCAGGTAGATTCACTGAAATTGAGTTGAAACGTTTTCGGAATTGTGTTAATACTACTGTTGTGACTCACCGGCAAAACGTTCAGGCATAATTCACACTAACTCTGGTTTCAATCTATTGCCTGTTCTCTGTTCTAGTTAGTTAACAGACAGTCAAACTTAATAATTGTCTCATAAACCGATACATTAAACTAACAATGAGTAGCACTTAGAACCAGGATTAGCAAATGGGGTTCAACAGCCCGGTCTACGGTTGAATCTGGGTCCCCAACAGGAATCACAAGCTCCAAATCAAGCAACGAATGATATTTCACGACTCATGACGCGGCTTCACGGCTAATTGGGTCCACAGAGTTTCTTACAAGTTCGTTTATACCTTCTTGTCTGCATGCTACTGACAAAGTTCTGGTTAGGCATAACGCACATATAATGTAAAGACGTGAATTTATCGTCAACACGAATTCCAAGAATACCCTGAATTTTCACAAGCGGTTTATATTCAAACACTATATGGCCAACTCACTTTATGGTAACTGCTGGAAGTCACTAACAGTCGATTAAAGATTCTGCAGTCAGCTTTGTGCTGATAAACATGGAAAGTAACCACAGAAACTTCAGTTTAATCTACCAACCCAAATAACCCGCTAATTCCTTCGTTCTGCAATACAAGATGTCGGATTTCTGAATGGAAAATTCCACTTTTCCATTCCGCCCAGTATCCAAATGACCACCATATGCGGCCTCAATATCTATTGTGTACATATGTGTCATTTAAGGTATGCTTGTCACTTCGTCACCAGAGTTGGTTCATGACACTTCTAGAAAAACAGTTTACTCTAGCCACTAGAATCCACTCAAGCAGGGTGGTTCCTACGCTTGAATGATTTTTGTGTCGATAAGCGTCAGAAAGTGATGTGGTCTCGCGTATGTGAATGTAAATAAGTGATCAAGCGTAGTGGTTCCTACTCAAACTTCGTTAACAACTTCAACAGGTAGCTTTGATCTTAACGCTTATCGATCGAGTTTAATCGAGTTCGATAATTATTTCTTCCTTGCAAGAAGCATGAATTTCCACGGTTTAACCATCCTGACGAGGTTTTCGAAAAAGACAACTGAAGCATCATCTATGGTTGTTCCTTGTGGAGCGCAGCAAATGTTCATTGTATTCGACTAAGATGAAAAACCAACAGGTCAGAATGTTGCAAGCTGCTGGTGAGAAGCAAATATGTGGGGAACTTAATATCCTCAAAGTTGACAGTCTTTTGCTTGCTCGCTATTAGTTTAGTTCTGTTAGGATTTTGGAAGCTATACACCGGGTTACGTGTGATGAGCCACTGGCGAGCGTGAAAAGTACACCAATGCGACGTTTGCTGATTGGCGGCATGGCACATCTTAGAAACATTCCAGAAGTAAATGGAATCGCAAAAATTCTCGTGTTTCGTGTGGCGAAACTGTCACCCGTAGTCTGTGGAAACAAGATTCCTTGTCCTAAACGAGTAAATTTCTCCAGTCTTATGTTGCTTTCGTTTCCAATTCACTGGGTTAACTGTTCACAGCACTTATTTGTGAAGTCAGTGGTCATCAACTACAAATCTACACTGGACGCAGCTCAGTCTGTTATGAACTGGGTTGCATGTGGACAGACGATAAAAATTCGTTAGTAAAGTAGGTTTTCCGTTGGATGTTGAGCGCAGGCCGCATTCTGTTATTTCCATGGGCACAGTTGGCCTTACGTATGTTTTCCAAATAGTCATTGAAAGACCGTTTGGAGTTATCAACAGCTACTAGCAGTTTTTTATTAACAGATGGATGTTGCTGTTCTTCGAGTTACCTCTACAAATTCCAGGAGTTTTGTTTATAGTTTTGAGTAACGTTGTTGACATCACTTCATTGAACAAAGAGAATGGAGATCAGAATTCACCCCCATTCTGCTCTGGAACTATGACTTCTCTGATACACATTAGGCAAAACAGCATGTTATCCAGACAGTCGAATGGGTTTCTAATAAATAAACTTCGCAAACGGTGCAGTGTTACAGATGATCACAAAGAGGTCATGCGTATTAACGTATGCTAATTCGTTGGTTGCACCATATGGATGCGATTTTTGTAAATATGTAGAGAATTGCAATTGAAGTATGTATTGAAGTTGACCTGAACTTGCGAGCTAGTTTTATTGGGTGTTAAGTATGAATGTACTGTGCGAACGCACCACCACATTGCTAACGAGCGTCTTTATTGTCCAGTGAAAGAGGGCAGTTATCTGAGAAGCAACTGCGGCAGTAGCCGCTCCGGTTCTTAAGCCATCACGTTGTAGTAAAGAGAGTCACTGTGCATCGTCGGAGGGTACATAGCTTAATATTCTCCTGTTGCTTTTTAACGCGTTCTGCATGGACTTCAACGACTTGCTGTTAATTAATTATCTGAATGACCACACAACACCTGTAATAGATTCATCTCCAAAGACACCGACTCGCTCGGCGTGGGAAACACTGATTTAGGCTTGATATATGGACCAATAAAATAGTGAAGCCTGACATTCTTCATTGCAGCTACTCGATCGTAAGCGATGTTCTTCCTCATAATTTTTGTATAAACACGTGATTTGTCGATTTGCTCAGGTTTAATTGGAGCTAAGCATGTTGCCAGATCTATATTGCCGGTTAGCATGGAACTGACAGATGACCAGGAAAAAAATTCAAAGATTCTTTCTTCAATTCAGCCTGCATGTAGTTGTTCACAGAATCGTGAATAGCGGACAGTCTTTGTAAATGTTGTAAAACTCTAGCCAAAATAAATACCACACTAAAAAACATGCTTTATTCATGTCGATTGTTTTCCGCAAGGTAGAATGCCTTCGTGCACAGAGATATGTGTTATTAAAAGTGCTATACTTCTACGGCGCATAAACAGAGGACAGCAGGGCAAAGCCATATGAAATTCAAAAAATAAAACTGAAAGGACCAAGCCGAATCTCCGGACGTGAGTACTGGTTGTTGGAATAAGGATATGTGGGAGATCAATCACAGTTCTTTGCATTATTGAGGAGCAAACGAAGGGGTTTTGTATAGTATGAAAATGCGTTTACCGATCTTGAAACAGAAAGAATAACCCGGCGCGTAGGAGTAGAATGAAAAGTATTGTCCCCGAACTATCATACAGTGCCAGAATTTCCCGTGTTCCTTGTCCATACGCTGCTTTAACCACTTCACAAGTGACTGTTCAAATCATAAGTGGAAATAAAGACAATATTAAAGTTCATGCTTTAATGATACTCAGCTTACTATAACCCTCATCTACAGTAGCACAAGTATTGTTATGTTTCAGGCAACTATCACGCTGAATAACACACGTCAATCAGTTTTTTTCGGAATATTTCTGGGTTGAAACACAAATCTCTCAGAGGAACCCTCAACCGATTTTTCTCGAATAGTTCCATCACAATGAACATATCTACCATACGCGCTCTCATAAATAACAGTATGTGTTGCTAGTAACTTAACTTGAAACTTTTGAAATACTAACTGAGTACTGGTTGTGAGGCACATGGTTATCCAGAAAACAGCTTTAATCTAACTGGCGGTGAATTTTAATCATCAGAGACGAATCACTGCAATTGTTTCCGCGTCACCGGTCATTTTCAGGGGCATCCACTTGCATAGAAAAGCTCGAGTGACCAAGGGTTCACTCTCATGAACTTGCGTTTTAACTGGTCAAACTACTGGGCTAGCAAAACACCTTATTCCGGATCTGCTTACAATGGAACGCACTGTGTGGCACTGTGGTCATAGTCAAGCATTTAAAAATCCATATTAGTCGGCACACAAGCAATGACTAACGTGCCCTGCAATTCTCCCAGCCGTTCTCGTAACACGCATCCGTAGATCATCAGAACTCTGTAACTGATTGTGTTCTCCTTACGTTTGTGCACTGACCACATAATGTTATCCGGTTTAAGGTAGTTGTGACCTCGAAGTGTACCCGAAATCAGTATATCACATACCAATGTCTTCTGGAGTTATTTTGGTTTTCGCACATTTGTAAACGATTTTTTACGCTTGTTAACTGTTTGATACAATGTCCTTCTAAAAAACATCACTGGTATTGTAAATTATTAATAGTTATTCTTTTTTATATTGGTTTATGAATCTACTGGTTCGACAGTGATAAACATCCCCAAAATGATCACTATTAGGCGGCACCCCAACAATGCTAAGTATATGTTGTGACTATGTGCCAGACTGCGGAAAGAGATGAGGCGTGCAGAACACAGAGTTTCATGAAAATATCTAGAACCACCAAGTTTCTGCTGCTGTTTGGTTTGTTCACACGTTCAGCTACACCCGTGTTGATTGTGTTGAAATTTTCAACAGCGTGCCAGTGGGTTTTTTCGAAAAAAAAGAGAAAGTACCCACTCACTGAATCGTCCTGATCATATTGTTTGATCCCTTCTTGCACCATTTGGACGATATCATATTTCATGTCTTGACCGATATCCACAGCGATATCTTCGTAGTCCGCCGGTAGGGGTTGGCGCCTCACTGGTTCTGTGAGATCGTATCTTTCTCGTCTGTTTGAAACAAAAATGATTCATGTTAGATGTGAGACGAACAAACATGTTCTATTAGTTACTCGTTTAGTTGCCAAAATAGCACACTCATAATCGGCTAGATAGTTAGCGAGCTATTGTACGTTTACTTTGAAAATGTGCGACTATTTTGAATACGTACAAAATTACCGCGAGTGCATAAACTGCATGAATCATAAAAAAAATACAGGAGACAAAGTAGCTGCTAACCTTGAGAAGAGGGTAATTCCGTGGAACGGGATGGTAAGGTTTAGGTAAAAAAATGTTCACCGAGTTGAAAGGTTCCTCGGAAAACGGCTTGTTTATTGGGCGATTAATGAAGAGATATTAGGTTTAAGTGGTTGTAAATATGTAGAAAAACCTTCAGTTGTCAATAATGGATGCTTTGTAGCAGAGGTAGGGAAAATGTGTTCAATGATAATGAACAAACGGATCGAAGGCTCATTCGTCCTCTACATACTAGAGTCAGCTTGTCATGCATGCAGTAATGAAAAAGTACCCAATCAAGGATCAGGGACGGCAATTCATTATCTAGATATGAATTTGTTTATCTAGTAATGATAAAGCAGTAGACAATAATGCATCGCCTATCCATACATTGCTTTTTATTTTATAATACTTGCTGACCAGACTTTCATACAGCAAACCGATGAACTGTGAAGCAGTTCCCTATAATAAATGGCTGTCAGCAGTAATAATGATGAATTTCCGAAAGCTGCTTGACAGTATCAATCGTTTGTGCACATCGATGTGGGCTCTGGTAGGGTTCATTCGCCAAGCTAAGCAGCAATATTGCATCCCACTAGTGGGGAATTTAGCGTACCATTTACGCCATTTACTACAAGCGCAAAGCAAGAACCGTGAGATGTAAGTTCTCATGAAATTCCGACTACTGGTCACTTAGAAGTAGTCTGAGGTGTTTAAACTTCATGGTGGTGTCGTGCCACATGAAGCAATGTAGTTTCGTGCTCGAAATTACGACGTCGGTTTATAAAGGCACCTGAGTCGGTAAACAGTGCACTCAGGTCCACATGACCCTCTCTGATTCGAAAGTGTTAAATTTTGGGAGTTCGCACGAAATGATAGTTAACTAATACCTGATGTATGTGTGTGATTTAACACGCTGCCCGATCGATTATGGAAATTAGCGTTGGCACGAACATTTGTGCCTGAGAGTGAGGGTTGGCTAATCACATTATAATGACCTCGGCAGAAGTTATCATTCGGGACCCCACCATTCTTGTCAGACCAAGATCCGATTATTTGGCCGAAGTCTTGAATATATAATCGATTACTAGGTATGGTACAGACAAAGCGATACATAGGATCCAAGATTTCGAGGTGATTGATTAAAATGGAGCGGACTGTTGTTCACGGTTTTCCAACCAGTGGGTTGGATGGCCACCGTTAGACCAGTCTTTGACTCGCGCGTTATATTTTTGAAGTGACTTAGAGTTGGGGACGAATTGTGCCTTTGCTCTTTAGTATCTGTTCCACGCATATACTTTGTGACAAGAAAGTTATAGAGATTTTCTTCGGTGATAAAAAACCCCACACTTAATTTGTATTCAGTATATGCAAATGCACATTCTTGACTCTCCCCTACCGCGTCAGTACTACCGGGAGCTCTTGTCTCCAGTTGTGTTTGAAGATCAGACATTTCAAAGCACGGATCTACTTAGAGCTGAAGGTTTTATAGGATAAATCTCAAACTAACGTCTTACAGTGGTATTGCAAAAGTGGGGCTTTTCTAGACGTGCTTGCCATAACTGTAAAATGAGGTAGCACTCAAGAATAAATACCATAAAGGTTAAGTATATGACACCGGACGGAGTATACTAATACTGGTTGCTAGTAACTGGTGATGATTTTATCGCCGAACCGTGACTCAATTAACAGTTGCTCGGTAATTTATCTTCGGTCGATCGGAAAACTGTCATCTCAGTAGGCAGAAGTGCTGAGATCGTGTTTGGACAGTCATCAGACAGCCCACCAAGATCGATAGCAAAGCACGCGTATGGTCTGTTTCGGGCACACCCTACTAGCGTTGGTCAGCGGTTAAATGATCCAACTTATCAGGTCACGTGAATGTCGTAAGTGATCGGATTGATTCTGCATGTAGTAACTTGCTCTTTTATCCCACACTTTTGCATTACTCAAACACATTTTTCGTGACGCACGGTACATGCCCCTCAGATTCCTTGAGTCAACCCTCTGCGTTCGGCTCAGAATGCACCCCTTTATCTCCTGTGTGACGCCTGAAGCAAGTATGCCATTTTTAGCTATCCCTTTCAGCATCCAATTGTTACGGTATGCTTCGCTCTGAGCTAGTCCTTCCAGCCAACACGCTTTACGTTTGATGACTTGAGGTCAAGCAGGCTGTAGTTATTCAAGCTAAGGTAGTTCGCTAGTCTTTCCTAATGAAGCTATTCAGCTAGTTCAAACGAACTAAAGATTCAATAAGGCGAACCAAGTGGCGCCCTGTAGGATGTATGGACTTTCTTAGCAGTGAGACATCATTTTACAAGTGAGAGATTGTACAATATCTGAAAAAACTCACAAATATTGTCTAGTATAGACCTTAAAGAACGGTCTTCAAATTAACCAGCCTCGAGCCCAAACCTCAGTCTTGTCTCTGTCTGTGGACCTCCATGTTCTTCTGAATACGTATTTCTCCCAACTTTCTCAATAGATTTTTCACTCAAAGAAAACACACGGGAAAGTATACAAAGGGCTTGGGATGGTACTCAGACAGGCACCGGATGAATGGTATAGCTTTCCTTTGTAAACGAAGGGAGTAACATGGCTCAACTGTTACCGGTCATAAACAATCGTGACCGTTATATAATCAGTTACATGACAAGCTATAGTGTTTCATTTCACAAACACCCACATGCACCCAAGATTTGTTGTGTGAATTGGTAGACGATGTCAAACGATCTGGAAGTAGATGTATCTCCACTATCGATTTATTCTGCACTGCTTGTAGTCCTTTACGCACATATCTCTATTGTGTTACATGTAAACTGGAGAGAAGGAAAGCCAGGAACGTGTAGGTGGTAGCTTTTTGTACAGAAGCCTTTGACGTCTGGTAACAAAATAGAAACCGAACCTTGTACCTTTTTGAAAAAATAGTGCAAAAACCAATAGTTTAAAACATAAACACTATCCTAATTGTGCAAAACTGCTCATAAAGGTGACAAATTTGTGTACCCTGGATTGGTTCTCAGTCTACGCAAATGTCCCGACCACCGCATAGTTATCTGTCAAACCGCCAATGGCAGACAAATATTTTTTAATCTTGGCAAATGGCTGTTAAACGTAGCTTTCTAGATGTTGCAAAGTTGAAAGTTAGAAGATCAGAGTTGGAAAGCGTTACTGTCTACGTCGTCCGATGGATTTATGCCTCAATGTATATTATTGATCGAAACAAACACAAATGGCGTCTGCTTATCCTTTACGGCAGAATATTCAATTAGCTTTGTTATTCGCCTTCTGTTAATCTTAGTAAAGGAAACGTTCATAAGTTACCGATCGTACTGGTGAAACCAAAAAGGGAAATTCCAAACCAACAAATTTCTGCCCAAGAAACGGTTTCTACCAACGGCTAAAACGATCTGACATGACCACACAGGAAACACATTTTGGGACATGAGTTGACCTGAGTCTGCATAATAAATGAACAGCTTTTCGATATTGTCCAGTCAAACTCAGCACATTCACACAGCAAACTGAGCTCAGAGTACGAAGTCGTGTATCTGTTCGAAGAAAGTCCGTACCCACCTCCTTGACAGGAACTCACATTTACCCTCTGCTAGAGTGCCTAGTCTAGTGGTTATTCCCCAGTAGTTCTGCTGCTTGAACTATCTAGATAAACGTCCGTCAGCTGCTGGTGAAATGTTTGGGTGATGTTCGTCAAAACTGACAAATTAGAGTTGAGAGTTCACAGAGGATCTTTGAAATTTCGTTTTGCATTTCACATACCTGATTTTAAAAATCCAATTTCACTGCTGTGGTACCAATTTACAATGTACCTCCAGAAAACAATGAAGAGAGCACTTTTCATCCAGTTCTGTGGGTATTTTTGTAGCAGTGACCTGCATCTAGATACAGTAATCATGTTGCTCTGTCTGTCTAACGTTAATGGATTCGAACCACTTTTATATGGCATTTGCCAAAAATTGAACAGCTTGACAATAATATGGCCAGAGTGTAATCATAGTGTTTTGCACAGATGAGTGAAATGTAGACTATTGTCTATTTTTCTTTGTAATCCCTCAGCAATTTGTAATGGTTTGTTTGTTCATCGAGATAATTTGTTAGCACAAGTGGCTTATTACTATGCTTCTACTGTAAGATATTATGAGTAGTAGGTATTAGGACATAATTCTATCTGTTGATGTTCCAACTTAAAGATGATTGGAATAACGATAATCTTTTCTCTACCTTTTCAACTATTTATTTGAAATTTCATCTGTTTTGTTCAAAAAATTCAATTGCTGTAAATGGAAATGAATTTCTGAAAAGTAGTCGGGGATTTGGTTTATTTTCAAGTTGACCATCACTCACATTTGAGTCTAGTGCTTCTTTTCGGAAGAGGCTGGCTGGAAAGTCTATCTGAATGCGAACGCTGCGATCAAAGGTGAGTGATGGTCAACTTGGAAATGAATTTATCGAATAGGTCTTAACCGGTTGATTTTCTTTTACAATAAGTCCTAGATGAAGCTGGAACCATTGATGTGCATGAACATACATCAGCAACCTTGTCGTTCGACGAATCATTCTGTTTAGTGGCAATGAGCAACAACTCACACGTTATTCAACTCCAAACCGAGCACTTCACAGAAGGTCTTCAGTGAGATCACACCCGTGTTTACAGGATCGAAAAGTTCCTTCCAACGCTTCAAAGGTAATTGAGAAAGCATAGTAATTGTCATATATGAATAAACAATTGCACTCCTTTTCAAAACTTCATGCTAATTCATTAAATTTCAGGAAGAAAACCTCACTTCGGCAGACTTCATTTTATGTAAAGTAAGCAACACAAAAGATTTTGTGTCACATTCCTACGAATTTTCCGCGTAGTCCCTGAGGAAGGCCACCCGAGGTGGTTGGAACGTAGAGTATTACAACTTGCTCGTAACGTTGTGTTATTCCCAATCTGTTTATCAATATTGGAGTTTCACTCATGCTGGAGCTCATTAGTAGCTCGTATCTCCACCGTAGCCGGGAACAGAACTCGGGTCGCGCTTATATGAGGCACCCGTAATGACCATTGCCTCAGTGACCTCACAACAGGCACGACTGAAGTATCACTTGACCATTCGGCCGCATTTCGGTGAACTTGATTTCGTGCGTCCGTAAACGTGGTATATTGTTCTCGGTTGATAGTTAGCCTATTAAGATTGCTTCTCCTTGCTGTAACCAAGGACTACGGCAAAACAACGCAGTTGTAAACAGACTTTCACAAATAGTCATTCAAAACTACATTATTTCATTCTAAGCCCGCTTAAATATCAACGTCACTTGCGTGTAAACATTAGAAACGCTTATCCTATCATGTAACACTTCAATGTTTGTTCTATCTTCGCCCCATTGTTCATTCATTCTAACACTAAATGGAATAAAATTATCGTAACAATGGAAATGCGATTATCGCGGGACAACCATGTGCCTTAGATTCCAAACATTCCGTTTTGCGCATGAATAGCTTCAGGGCGGGTACCGCACACGCAGTAAAGTACCTTGATAAAAGCCGGGTCCATGTCATTCTTCACCATGTAATCCTTCAATTCTTCCGTTGTTATAGTTTCTGAAAATAGGGAAATAATTCCTTTAATAACGTGATAGTTTCGTGCAATGTAAACAGGGTGTGGTTTACTGATTGGCTGAACTGCACGAGATTGCAATTTCCAAGGAAGATTATTTCGTGCAGAAAGTTCAATAACTGGGCTCGCCTAGTTTGATAGTTTTGTTAAATCTGCGCAATGTTCTCATTGTTATGACGAAAAACTTGAGGGCAGTGGCCACTGACACTTGAAATATTAAATTGTGGGGGTGAAAATGACAGTAAATATTGCTAATAATTACCTGTAGTTGGAACGAGTTTACTGGAACCTTAATGTCACTTTTGGAGATGGTCTGTCAACTCAAATATTACTAACACGTGATTGTGTAGGGTGACTGACAGTTATCCATTGATTAATTCTACACAACTTGTTTCAGCACGACGACACTACTAACAACACTCGAATAGACTTCTTTCTATTAAAACTTGGTCAATCGAAAAATGCACCCGAATTTTACACATGCGAATATATTGTTTAGATATTAGGTTCAGTGTGGCCATAGGTGGTCAGTTAGCTAAACATCTGAAATGGTGCTCTTGTTTTAAGAAGTATATTCGAAACCATCATATCTCAGCCGAGAAGTAAGCTTAAGCTTCGAGTATACACTCACATTCGTGGGTCACCAATACACTACACCAAGCTTCAGACGCAGACAACAGGATGTATTCGGCAAAATGCTAATCAGCTTTCTATTTTTGTTAAGATAACTCTCAATTTTTGTTATATTGTAGAGTTTTATGCTTACAGTGGTTTACACCTGTTTGATAAACCACGTTCAAGTTACGAGCGATAAAAAACTACAGTCCGCAATACCTGTAGTCAGTCGGTCACAAATAAACCGGTCTCAGTCATTCTGTAGAACTGAATAATGGAGCCATTAGTCGACATGACGTTGTGTACCGCGTGATATACCACTGAGCTCATCTTCTCACTGGTATGCCCGAAGTTTAGAGAATGTCTCTCTGAAAGCACTGTCTGTAACTTAGTCGACGGAAACCCTTTTAAGTCTCACCACTTCTTCAGAGTACTCCCCATGCATGGATGTACCGTATGTTTTCATGGATAGGCATTCAAATTACTTCGAAAAAAATAACACACCTCATTAAAATCTCTGTATTGTTGTTTCCTTGTCTCATGCCGCTATAGAAACGAAACTAATTCACCTGAATTTAATATTCCCTACAGTATAGTTGTATACTGTCCAACCACATTTGGTACGCACTGGGCGCTTCAATATTCTATCTACCATTTTGTCGAATATTATATTTGTCCACGTTATATAGAAGACCGTTACTTTCTTTATGTCAGCAATTGGCCTCTCGAACGTTTCTCATGCACAAATTTTATGGACATTTGATTCAGTGCAAGGCACTTCTCCGAAAAAACGTTATGCTACCTGCACCACAACAAAAGTGGAAAATTGGAAACAGTTCATTCCCTTCAGAAGTTTGAACAAAACTGTTAGAACACGAAAACCGGTAGATGCAAGCATTTCGTATTGACTCGTCAGTACCAAATTTGCAATAACATGAAACGGGTTTTTTATATCGAGCAGTTAGGGAGCAGAGTGGATAGTCAATCGGTGGTTTAGGAAAGGTCACTACGTCCAAGGAAGGGTCAAGTTTACCAGCAATTGTTTCTGAACACACNATCCTAGACTTCAAGCACCTATCGGTCCTACCAATGTAAATTTCGCCACAGTTACACACAAATTGATAAACACGGTGTGAGTTAGCGCCAGTAGGTTGCTCTCTATTTATTGAAGGTAACGGTAGCTTACGAGTTCGGTCAACGACTGCGATTTCGGCCGCATTGTATGCTCGCCTAATGAATGCGACGAGACGTTTTGTGATTGGAAGTGAAGAAGTGTAACCTTGGAATGGTAGTTCAATGTGAAGTTTCTTCTTTCCAACCGTGGAAACCGTGTATCCTGTTACATGTTGTTGGCTGTCTACTGATAAATCTTAGCGGATACTCATTATACCGCAAAGTGGTTTCCTTGTCGTTCTGCACCCCATTTGTTCTCTATTCCTTCATCCCACACCCCAATAGTGTCATATGTGTGTCCCTCGTTACTGTTATTCGATACTGAAGAGTCAGCTGGATTCGTTCGTATTGCTCACATGTCATTAGATTAACTCAAAATAAACGTTGGCCAACATGTTAACTTTACTGTCTTTCGTTAAAAATCAGAATTTACGTCGTATTTGCAATCACTGTGTTATTTCATTTCAGAAGAAGTTCGTGTGGACACTTATCCTCCCTTGGCCCACAATGAATCAAACCCACGATTTGGAAGGATGACTGCGTGAACGATAACTAACACGGTTTTCATATTTATTGTGTAGTAATTAGCCTGTAGTCTGTCTGCGAACTGTTCATCAAAATTGTCGTGCCAAAACACGAGCTGAAATTTAAATCTCTGGCACAATGAAACTGCGTAGATCGTAACAGATGCCCCACTGGAATTTTCTGGTTCCTTTCGGATGAAGTCAACTGGGTTGTCTATCTGAACCAGAAGACGATAGATGGTCACGATTGTTGATTGCCCGTCAGCCGAGTCTACGGTTGCTTGTTACTTTTCCGATCACTCAGTTTGATGGACTGATGAGCAGCCAGAAATCTGGTTGTTATTGATTATCACCGGTTATGGTTAGCTAGAATTTTCAGCCATCCCTTTCCGGAAAGAACCACTAGACTTGAGTTTTGTTTTGGAAAATGATAATCAATAGTAAAAGAGCTTGTTCAGACCGATAATTTGACTTGGGCGCACGTGCTCTTGAGGCAGCCACGTTGGTCATTGTGGCTTGACCTGATGTTGTGCACAACCAACAATTCACACAGTCGACTCGACACCTAGCTTAGACATTTGATGCAAGATTTAAATTCTTGAAACTGAAATTCACTCCTATTGTGGTGGATTGCTAGGTCAGGGGTGCGAGTTTTCGAACGCTCGGCCGAATACCTCAACGTGGGGGGAGTTACGTTCGAAAACCTGCCGCGATCGGATCAAGCACAACGTGCGCGACCGGATGAGTCATCGCTCGACTAGATCAGACCAACGGGCGAGGCAGGGCAGGCGAAATACGACAGACGGCCAGATCGGAGGCGTGGTTTTTCCAACATTCAGAGGAACANGAACGTGAGCATATGAAGACAGCTATCTAGATTTGCTAGAGGGAGATTAAGATAAGTTGTAAATTTGTGGTTTATCGTGCCGAAAAAATCTACCAAGCTAAATCTTGCTCATTCTAGTTGTTAATGTTCCTTGACAATCTGAACGATCAATCAGGCTGGTCCAGGTAAGACAGACAGCTCGTACTGGTAACCCGAATTTCTCAATTCTTGATTGCTGAGTATATTGTTGGTACATAATCTGAAGATACTTTTCATTGCGGCTTACCGATAAGCACCGTAACCAAACAGTGTTATATTCCACAGTTGTAAAATGCAATCAGAAATTTGCAAAAGCTGTTCTAAACTTGATGGAAATAAGCAAAACTCCAAATCCGTCCAATGAGTGACCACTTTGTGAGAGGTCACAAATTGATTTTGATATGACTGAACTCGTCTGATTGTTAGCTGTCCACGTAAACACAATAACGAACAAAACGCGACAGTCAGCATGATGGTTTTCTTAGAAGTGCACCGGCTAGTCTGCCAGTCAGCTCAGCTCTACAGTGACTTGCAACAATGACACGGCAGAGAAGAAAATCATTATGATTTCCCCGCCTGTCTTCTTCAGAGTATTCAGAAGACGGTGTGCTAAATAAGATCACCGTGTGCTGAGCATAATACGGAAATCAATCATAACCACGTTCTTCATTAAAACTGACACGATTTAACTACCGCGTGCAAGGGTCATGCATCAGTCAGAACGCTATCGAAAGTGAATATCGTTCTATCAATTATTACGTAAGACTGCTCTTGTATGCAGAACTCTACTTCAATGTGAAGTTTCAAGATGGAACGTTTATACGATAAGCGACTGCTTTTGGCCCATCAGTGACCTATCCTGATCGTTACTTCATGTGTACCGTGAAAAATCGAGAAATGCATCTTTGGATACAAAATGAGTAGGAGTGAGGTTCGAACGGAACATTTGCAATTATAATGTGTTGAACGACATTGCACCGCTTCATCTCCGTTCTTCTTGGATGAATTCTTCGTTTAAACTGCATACAGAAGTTTGTCTTGATAGAAGTACAAAATCAGTTGGTATTTTCCTTTAATGTTTTGACCGAACCAATTTATCCGATCAACTGGATCGACGAAAAATGGAAACTCCTAGAATGAGCAAAGCTTATCCGGACAGTCTGGATCTGCACAATAAAGCATGGACCCCAGGTTGATTCCCCTATTCAAATTTCCGCCAAAAGGTGGTTGACCACTGGTTTTAATCGCTTAAACCATCAACCATTGGAATTAAAACGTTGCACGTTAATCTGGTTCTTCCTTAGAAAGGTTTTGGACTGTTCGGTTGCTATCGTTTCAAGTAAACTGTGTTCAGGCTTGTGACCAAACATCGACAGCCCAAGTTGTCAAATCTCAAACAGTGCATTCATTCAACTCCTGGAATAAACACTATAATAAAGTTCAAATGTCTGAGTAGTCCGCGATCGATAGGAGTCCACTAGGTATGTATGCATCAACGCGTTCAAGCAAACGTGAATCCGGATAGAGAACTTGAGCTAAAAACCGCCCTTTGTTAAGGCATGAAGTACGCCTACTTCATGATTCATTTTTTACTGCACGATCGAAGTGAAAAAGCGCTGAGTACTGTTATTTATCTGGTGTAGTTGATGAAAGAGATTTGCTTATCATAGCTTTTGTGAAAGCACAAGAACTCTTTATCGGGTAACAAGCTTACCGACATGCACAATTTGAGGTGTTCCAAACTGGCGTTTATGTATCGAACTGTTAACTAACAGATTATTTTAGCTGAGGGTCCATAGTGGAAAACAAATTTGATTTTTCGGAACATCAGTTTACACACCAAGACTGACTAGAACTTATCCTTGTTTCAAGAAAACAATGCATTGTATCGAGGTGAAAAAATGCCTCGTTTGGTCACGGGCGAGATTTAGATGATTGTAACGCTCCATACATTTTCGGTTTTAAATGACATTGCAACACGGAATTCGATTTTGTATTGACATATTAGATATTTTTGTCAGTTCAGCGTGATTACTTTTACTAGACATCTGTGTTTACACAGAGTGAAAAACTTGTTCATAATTAATCATACTGTGTTATTTATGCGTCGAAAACTTCAAACAGATCATAAATCACTCAAAGCCAATCTGTTTAGAAGCAACCGAATATCCATGGCACAACTTGACGAACAGAATGGGTTTGTTGGCATTCGTAAACAGCCAGCCAAAAAGAATGGGACGAAGATTCATCTATTATCATGTGTATCGAGCAGACAAATAGCGACATGTGGAAATCTGATCATCCGTTAGTCGTGTGCTCGTCAGAATTGAAGGTCTTGTGAAATGAAAATTTACATGCGCTACAATCGTTTTTCCGAAATTTCTGTAATCTATCTCAGTGTGGATGTATCAGCATTCTTCCAGTTGGAGTGAAGCAGTGATAAGTAGTGAAATTTTGTAATAAGGGAGCATCTAACAACTGTTTGACGGGATTCTGAATTTTTACACAACATTGAGAAAGTAGAACAATGTTTCCCTAGTGAAGCAGAGTTTCCAACCCTATGCAACACAAATGGTTTTTGAGTTCCACGTTCCACTTCCTTGTTGAGTTGAAGGAATACACGCTAGCGGTTTAATATACTGTAGCTTTGGTCAATGACTGGTTGTTAAAGGTCAATTGTAAAGTCTGCTGTGACAAACTAACCTAACATCTGTCATCCTGTGTATGTCACCACAATATTGCAGTGGACCACAAGGCTACCGTCAACCAACCAAGTAATGCTTGTTAACAAATGTTGCAAGCTGCTAAATGGTTTACACTCCTACGGTGCACCTTCAGTTTATACTCCCACGAAACGTTGACCAACTGTTTACTGTGTGCTCGCTGAATTCACAGACACTTATCTCCAACCCCTTGAGTTGCACCTGGCTTTTAAGTGGCTGCTTCAAGTGCGATTCAGCGAGCTTTTGAAAGACTGCACTCGAAACGCAGATCTTAGTTTCAACTATTAAGTCAAGTATCTTGATGGCTACGATTTCTCATTTTAACGATTTGTGTACAGCTCATTTTTATCAGTAAGCAAATTCAAATATTAGTAAGCGAATATTTCTTAGTAAACCGAAGAATACTTCATGACATATGAGTGACAGTGTTTTGAACTCATCCGATACTATCAACTTCAATGAAGTGTTGTTTATAACTAACAGTTTTGGCGTCAAACGAGTTTTTTTTCAACGAGAAAACTAAAAACTTTAGATTTGCATTAAAAATGGAACAGACTGTGTTGTGTTGGTAAAACCCATAGGGCTGTTTGAGGCTTTTGTTTTATGCATCAACAAAGACCAAACTAATGTGCCTGAACACGAGGTATACTGGAAAAGTGGAAGTTCCGAGCAGAATCATTATTTTCTTATCAAACTATTGAAAGAACCTGTGGAAAACATTTTCGAAGAGAAAGGTGTGACAATTTTTTTTATCGTTTTTTGAGTCAAAGCTGAGAACGTCTAAATAAAGTAAGAAATTTTTCCTAATAAAGAGAAGCTGAGATACCGACTAGCTTTTTGGTGAAGAATTACCCTACAGGCAGACTTTCTATTCTGGAGCATTTTTGAACGCTCAAGCTTGAAATGGTCTACGATAATTGGATAAGACAAAGTCGAGTAATTAGTTGGCTTAAGACAAGCAACGAAAATAGTGAATTCCTGAAAATCCACAAAGGATGGCAATGCAAACAGTGACGCGGTTATCCAAACAATCGATTGGACTTCGAAAAATTAACTGCAACGACCTTGACAAATATATCAACATTGTTCAAGGCAGTGAACCATTTCATGTTCCTTAAAGTGTAGACTTCTTTGTTTCATTGTCGGGTACCTTGGTTCCGATTTCAAAACTAAATTTCTCAAACCTTGTAGAACAAAAGTACGAAGGTTTTTCAACCATAAATACATGGTCTGACACTTAAATTTACCCCTGATGTGAAACATGCTGAATTGTTGAGACATGCGCACAGGTTAAACAATAAACTCGATCATTCATTGACAATTCTCATGCGACTTCCGAAAGCCATAACTTAAGATGTAAATCATTTGTTATCACAGCTCATCCCTTGTTAAAAGAATCGCTGTGAGACAACACTCATACCACCTATTTGCAAGAAGTATTTTCATGGTACTCTTTTCCATCATCCACATCACGGACAGCAATATATCAGCGGCTCACGTTAATGCCTAACTGTCACAAAATCATGAAGAACAAGAGCAGGAGAGAAAGAATAAAACAGGGGGAGAATTGGGGGAAACTTAACCGTTACAACATCTATGTCTATATTCAAACATTCAACACCAATATGCTCACATCCTGCAAACAAACAACCAAGTTATAAGTGAGAGTAGGGCGTCATCAGCAAGACAGCTTCCTCATGGCTTCGCTGCCCGGTGTCGTTGAACACTAAGATACTAAGATGTACATAGCTGTTAGGACTTCCATAAAACGACAGTTTAGCATTTTTAGATATGCTCATCACTAGGTGTCGGGATGGAAAATGACAGCGATCGATCCATCGCAAAGCAACATGGGGCGGACAATATCTACAATTCTCCAGCTTTGCCCCGATAGCATACAAGCTGGGTTTGATCAAAACTCTATTTCACAGGGCCAGTCGTATTTGCACTCCTGATAAGCTGAAAAGTGAACAAGAAATGCTGAAGAAAACGCTGCTGGCAAACGGATATCCCGAAAAGTTCATAGATATTCACAGCAAGGCGACTAAATGCAAGGAACCAGTGCAAACACCTCAAAAGAAAGATTTCTTTTTATTTTGCAATTCAAAGGCGATCATCTGGCAAATGACATCAAGCACAAACTGAAGTGTGCCCTATCCCGTACGTATACGGCTGCCCAATTACGCTTGGTTCAAACCACCAAAGGACTCGTTCTACACAGTCGCGAACGCAGTCGGTCTGACCATTCTGTCTCTCANTCAAATATGAACATTCGATGGATTTTTTTCATTGTGTAAAAGCACTTAATTTATTTTACAGAAAATTGTGAACGGACTGCTAAAGTTCACCAACTAACGTAATCTAAAACTTGCGTAGCTAAAATTATTATGTGCAAGACCAATGTAAGTGGGCTACAAACAACAGATTTTTCGAGGAAAAGGGAACAGGAACAAAGAAATATCCGGAAATTGTGATGGTCCATCTGGAACCAAGAAACTTCGCCGTTGAAAAAACTAGTGGGCAGATATAAACCAGGCAAATAGTTCGGTAGAACTGTTGAACAACCGCGTTGTGATTATGATCAATTTATGCACCGTTTTAAAATGTTATACTTTGTGATCATAGCAGATCAACCGAGCCCAACTTGGTCATCTGCGCCATTGAGCTGGACATCTCTCAAAGGCTTTGAATACTCCACTGCGAATGTCGGGTTTTCTAGACTACGACATTGGTAACTTAGCCGGTAGCCTATATAATATCTGAATGTATGTGTTTCCTAGTTCGAATTTAGACGAAGCTCGTAGGCGGTATGCTATACCAAAAGTTTGATGTCATACTGTTAACCTGATTCACTGTATGCATCTGGCTAATCGTCGATTGCAATTACGGCAGCTACAGCTTTATATAGGCTACAGTGGTTGGATGGTTGGACAGTAGATAGAACGAAAAACCGCTGATGCCGATAAGCTTTCCTTCACAAGTATTGCATTCCGTTCTCCCGCGGAAACCGCCTTCTGAATGGAATGTTTGCAATATTTCTTTGAGTTAATCAATTTTTAATTTGGTTTCATGTCATTTCTGTGCACCATTGATAGTTTCAAACCACAGCGAAGCCTAGATATAGTGCTTCTTTTTTCAAAAGTTTGAATGAAGAACCTAGCTAAGCGTAGAAGATGTAAACAAATTAAGTTTGACTTGGAAAAATATGTTCCATTTTAGAGGAATATGAACATGTGGACATTTTTCTGCGGGGTTCCTTAAGACAACGTGAGCCAACTTATCTATGAAGTACACTTGCAAACAACAGTGTATCAGACCACATTGTTTTTCGGCATGGCAGCTGTCTGTCTAGAGAAAAAATAATTAGAAGACAGGAAGTGAGCCTAAATTACAGTGTACCGTTGATCAGCCAGTGACTGAAAAAAACTGCACTAGGCGACAAAAATGCAAACTGAACAGGTAGGAACTGTGCGTTCGGATGGAAAAAGTCATTTGTTCATCAAATATGCACGGTATTGCATTTCTTTAGTATACACTAACAGTCTGAAACACTTCGTTCTCTCTGAAAATTCTTTGCGATTATGGAG
Source organism: Paragonimus westermani (assembly GCA_008508345.1). Taxonomy (NCBI): domain Eukaryota; kingdom Metazoa; phylum Platyhelminthes; class Trematoda; order Plagiorchiida; family Troglotrematidae; genus Paragonimus; species Paragonimus westermani. Next base: position 28,815 of record QNGE01001694.1, read on the forward strand.
TTTGATAAAATATGTAAATTCCATCCATGTTGTACTGAGCAGCCTCGGCCAAGTGCATTCTGGAATTTATTGACTTCAGAAAATGAAGCCTAGTGGTGTTTAACTATATCTTCGGAGATATTTTCAAAATTGAAAGCTAAAGTCACATTCCACTAATTAAAACAAAACTCAACGCATTCTTTCGTCTCTTATTTGTACAATCAAAACATTAATACAGCAGACTATCAATGCGCTTGATAATTACCCAGGTGTGTTTGCTCAGTCCAGGTGGGTGGAAAAAGATGGCAATCCAGTTTACTTCTTATCCGAGTACGTCAACTCAATCGGTAGGACTTTCCGGATTATGTGTTTGTGATTTGTGAACTATGTTGTAGAAGTATTCAAGAAGTAAATGCAACTAAGTACATTCTGTAGTCGGTGATTTTTGTCGACAATGCCCTTTCAATGTTAATCGTTCAAATCGTGTGAACATTTGCAGCAGTCATCAATAATATCAAATCAAGTCCATTTTTAACCGTTCCATTTCATATAATGACGATGTTTACCTATGACCACTTATCCCTGATGTTACTTTATATCCTCACTATGATGATTACCTCAATGAAGGTACAGGTAATTGATTAATTAAGTACCAAATGTTACAATTACACATGGCGTCGGTTTGTCTTTCATAAAATTTGGGTGAAAATCTCAACGTGACTTTTTCGTGTTTTTAGATGGCTTTCATCTACCACACTCAGAACGATTTACGATATTTTCAAGTTAGTAGAATTATATTGCTTATCTTAACGTGTAAGGAGTGGAAACATATGACCAGCTACCCTTCAATATTATTACTTTGGATGGAATTTCATTCCCACTCAGGACAAAAACACTCGAAAGTATTGAACTTTGACAAAAAAAACAATTTTCATTCTAACTCCCATTCTCGAAAGGACTCTGTCGAACACTCTATTCGAAATCAAAGTGTGAGAAAAATTTTGATATCTATTGACTCATAACTGACATTTCCCGAGTACTCACAGATGATTATTTCCTTTGACCCGGTTTACAAATAACAAAATATGAGTTGTTGAGATATCTTCCATCGTTTGTAAGATATCCGTACCAAATTTAGTTCGAATAAAGTTGAATAGTTTGGGCGTCATGTTTAACGTGTTATTGATAAACAAATTATGAATAACACAACGTTTCAAGCAAGTTGTAATACTCTACGTTTCAACCACCTCGGGTGGTCTTCCTCAGGAGTGTTGTAATCGATTACAACACTCCTGAGGAAGGCCACCCGAGGTGGTTGAAACGTAGAGTATTACAACTTGCTCGAAACGTTGTGTTATTCCCAATCTGTTTATCAGTATCTTTCATCAATTTAAGTCGAATCGGGAAAACACTAAAACAAACGGAAATAGGATTATCATTAGCAATATTATGAACGTATAACTACTGAGTTTTGCAACAAAAAAGATACTGTTTATTTCAACTTTTTGAGCGCACACACATAAGACCCGAAACAAGTTTCGAATGATTCGAGAATACAGAGTGACTCGTCGGCCACTCACATCGTGTCTCTTTTTTATGCTACTGAATATTTAAAGTCAGCAAACCAAGAAGAGCCTGCACAGTCATTCGCATCATACTTGATACCACCATCCTTGCAGTGAATGTTGCCTATAGTCATGTGATGACCATATAATGATTGTTATGAGATTGCTTAAAGCACTGCAGAAATTATGTAGCACCATTAGTTAACCGGTACAATTTGCGTACAATAATAGTCCACATATTGATTTGTTGACTTTTAATGGTTTATAACAATACTTAGGAATAGATTGCATTCCAAATAATCGTTTCCAATCCTATGTCTAACACAATACACAAGCATTTATTCGTAACGATAGTTATTCAATTGCCTTTAAAGAACGACAATGCAAATGTTGCCCTGAAACATATGGTCGATCATCCTCAACGTTTACGTTTTAAAAAATTTCTCAGCTAAACTCAATAAGCTGGTTATCTGAAACTAGTCGTGTGTACGTAAGTCCGGTTAAAAGTGCACAAGTGACTACTCTGTTTTTTTCACGCCTGACTTGTCCGACTTAGGGTTCTTGTTGACCATGTGCCTTTTGAACCGCGCGCCAAGAAGTGTAAATGATGGCAATAACACAGTGATTAAAGAGAAATCGATCCAACTTTCCTGCTGCTTGCGGATCTGTGACGTGCACACATACACTCACTGTGTTCAGTAGATTCACTATTGAACCAGTCAGGTGAACGTTAACAGGAATGTACTTTAGGCGACTTGACTAAAAGAGGTGAATACTTATAGCATCACTCTTTTGCTAAACTCTATCCCGTCTCCACTCTGATAATTAAAGCTCCGTTGACACATATTTTCAAACAGTTATATAATGGAGGATGGATATTCTTCAGATTTTTTGGTCAGGTGATAAAAACGACCTTGCCTCAATTTTTCATGCATGAAAACCTGATTTCCTAACCCTGGGGTTCATGGGGTAACTTGAGGCTGCCATTTGCCTAATCATCCTCGGCAAGAGGTATCAGTATTGTGGGTTTGAAGTTCTAGTCATACGCAGTCATACGTGTACGGATGACTGATCACCTTTTTTCGCTAAACAAAACTATTTATAACGCATAATGTAAAACTAACCGGGTTTTGTTCACTATAGTTTACATCTTATTTCGTGTGGTTAGTGAAGACTAACGTTATTATTTTGGACTTATAGAAGAGACACTGAATTTCACCTTCGGTCCCAGGAGTGTTCAATACAATGTGGTTGGGCCTGCTATCCAGTAATTCGTAATTACGCATACGCTGATTTATCTGTGTTCGACCGCAGTGTGCTCAACGACTTCTAGAACTAAATCAGAAAAATCTTGTTCATTTTCAGTAATGTCCCTTTTCTCTTTGAAAAGATAGTTTAAATTAAACGCTTCTGGTACTCTGATATTGATGACGTACGTACGTTCCCTTCTACAGTTAGGCAAGCAGTCAATGCTATATCATGTTCTAGCAAGCGCATCAAAAACTCAGTGAAAAGCAGTGCGCACCACGATGTTGCTCGCAGTTTATGGAGCACAACTTCGCCCATAAGACTGAACATCTCCTGACGCACACAGACAGACACAGCTGTCGTGCGCATTTGCACAGTTCGCCATTTTATCACACCTGTACTCTATTCGAGATAGCCTCCAGTCACCTCGTTACCCTCTTGCGAACCGGCTACCATTGTTTGTTCAACACCGTGGTTTGAATCTAATGTGTCGCTAAAACCATTCGTGTGTACCTGCACACACTAGAACATAGAACTATACTCGTTAGTTCGGTTCGAAGTAATCGATTCGCCACTTGCCGAATAGCTCATCGACCACATGATGGACGATTCACTGTTGTTCCGCACTGAATCTGCATGCACACGTCTGTCTTCAGTCAACCGTACTGAAGAAAACAAAATATTTCGATTATCAATTGTCTGGAATATCCCGTCGTAGGTTTTCGTCTGCATTTTGTGTACAGGAATATTTCGGAATTTTTTACAACCTGGTAACCTTGGATTTACAACCGACTGGTTTAGAAAACTGAACTTGCATGTTAACACAATCCTTGCTTGAACTCACTATTTTCTCCAATTACAAACACCACTGTAACTATCTGACAATTGATGTTTATTGCAAAAACAAGCAGTTTGAACTATTGTCCTTTCTCTCTAGATAGTCATTTCGTACCACACATTGGTAAAAATTGGAGCGGTATTTTTCTGTGGAGTGTTCCCAGATGATGTTTCAGATAGAACGGAAAATATGTTGGGTTAACTTTCTGTAGTGAAAGATTACATCCTGATTGAACAGATGCTTGTTTCATGACAAGTAATCAGCTTTAGTTTAACATTTGTACTTCAGGTAACAGTATGTCGCTTGAAAGCTTAAGCACGGGTATATTTAATATTTCCGTCGTACAATGTCCATTACCAATGACAGGTAACCTATCTCAGACAAATGGTGTCTGGCAAGAGAAATATACTGCATCGACCTGGAGTATAGCAAGTTACTTGGTGTATGGTATAGGGCTTAATACCAATTGCTTTTGAAGCAGTATGCTGACAGTGAGTACTTGAATGGGCCCGCCTAGATAAAACAGAGATTGTGCTGAGTGGTGAATTCCAAATGGTTTAGTGCTGATTAACTGCAGCTAGTGTGTATCCAGTAAGAAAAATTCAACATGAACGGACAGCCAAATACTCCGGAAGTGTTTTCCACACCCGGAAGACAAGGCTTTCTTCGTAACGTAGACCTACTATTGGTTTTAAAGGTCGATAACGGGTTCAATTATGAACAACCAACATCTTTTTCGGTTTAATCTGGTTTTCTTTAAATGCGTTGGAAAACATTAGCTATCTTAACATCACAGATCATCTATTTCAAGAGTATATCTTCGAACAACTGTAAAGTTTAATAAAGTCTGAGCGTTAGGTACAGAAAATGATAAATTGTAACACGACGCCTTGTCATGTTGGAAATTAACGACACTATGGGGAAACGGACCATTGGCTAACTCAACAATATACAAAATTTTGGTGCACATATTGTCAATGGGTTACCAGCTTCTTGTCGCAACAGTCGACTGCTTAAGCCCAGTCTAGTTCTCTGAGGTAAGCCCAGCCAGTTGCTTGTAAGTCGTGAATGAGTACCACATGTCTTATGGACCATGTGTTTGTAATAACTGGATATTGTTAATCCTTTATTGAAATTTTAAAAGACAGTTCCAACTTATTACGCAAAATATCTACCTGAGCGATCATAGGAGCGAATCAGCGAACAATCAAGTCAAGTTTACAGATGTTTAATCAACGTATGAGCCATATCTGTGTGCTGACTAATACCTTTGAATCGATAAAAGCATCATGCTGCCTAGTTATGTCAAAATTACGCTTAAATTCGAGTGATAAATGTAACCATTTTTATTAACTTGGCTCATCCCCCTCGGCTGTAAAAAGAGTACACCAGCACTAAATAAAAAATAGCCGTAAATGAATGTTACTAGATCTTGTTCACAAGCGTTACGAGTGATTTCAATCGACTGAAATTTCATAAACCGTAGCATTAATCGGAAATAACACAATTTCTGCGGTGCACTTGTACATCAACCGTTCGATAAATGGACAAATGTCATAAGGCCAGGCGTACAACAATTGGTCATTTTTATTGTCAAATATCGTTTTGTGCACTAGCTTGCTGTTGACTAAACTACATCGGCTATGATTAAAAAGAGGGTGCATCTTCAGACAGTATGTATCACGTTTTAGTCTGTCATCAATGGTACTTTCAACTGTCTAGTTGCAACTATCATTCAGACGACACGTGTCCTGAACAGGTGTCAGCAACTGTTTAGTGTACTTTGATCTTCCCAGTGACATCGGTTAGAAAATAGTTAGAAGTGTTTAAACATCACTGCTCAATGGCAACTTAAAACCGGTAGTACCGTTCTGTTTTCTTTCGGAACAAGAACAGAAATTAACTGGGGGTAACACGATCAGCACTGCCGTACGAAGCATTACCAGGATCAAATTTGAGACTAGGTATGGAGTGCTAACCACACTGGACTGAAGCATGCGAGATGAAGGGAAGACATGGACGAGGGACCTAATCGGATTATAAAGCACTACGATCGCTTGATGCAAGTTTTGTACAGAAACAAACAAACAGATGAAACGTCCATGCTTCATTTTATTGAGCACTATTAGTGAACCTAATGGTCTTTAATCTTAAATGTCTTACGAGTGAGGCTGACTCCTCATTGTTGGAAATATTGACGGGGTTAGTGTTTCCGGTTGAGAGTTTGGATGTTCGACTATTCACTGACCCTTACACTTTGTTCGCAGATTTTTCGAGGTGACATTATCACCCGCGTAGATTTTTGAGCGTATAGACTTGGTCAGAGGGGCTAGTGAAAAGTGCTTTGAGAACAAATTAAGATATTCTTTTCTTTTCTTCCATACCTTGTATGCAAGACTCTCGCAACAAAATGCTAATGCACAAGCAAATAAACCATACAGAAAGTACTCTCAATACCAAACTAGCAGCACAGAACAATTGCCGAAATAAAATTTGCACACAATCAAGTGGCGCGACTGCAGAAAACGTGAAATCGTACAGTCAAGATGAGATTTGGCTACATGATTGTGTGAGCACTAACTGGCCATCACAACACGCACTCGAATTCCCTTCAACCTCGTGAGTGAGGATCAATTCGGACACTTATTCAACCTGAGTGTTATGAAAACAGTTAGTCAATCTTGAAGCTCGATATTCATCAATCGTTGAATTGGACGAATTCCGTGAGCCAATGCTTGTCAAAGGCTTAAGAATATGGGGTAACTGGTGTTAGGCCTGGAAACTGGCACATTATAACGAAATAACTCGAACCGCTCGGACAGATAGTCAGTGTCATATGTGGCGTACTCAATCAGTGATAATTTCTGGAAAAACCAACTGACCCGATTAATAGAAATGGGCAAACCGATCATACATCAGGTCAGAGTTCAACGGTGTCATGCAGTGGTCGGTGGGATTGCAAATCGGAAATTCAAAGAGCACCAAAACCAACTAAGAAAAGTTCAGCTCTAATAGTCACATGCAAAAGGAAACAACCGGATTCAGGTTAAAGGATCAAGTCATTCTCAGTCGTAACAACAAGTCTTAATTACACTGCACTATCCTCCGTACTGAAGCCTCTGCGCTTAGGATGTCACTAGGTTGAGTGATGAGCCGTTTGCAACCTAAATGTTAAGCTCGACAAATAACCACTTACCTGAATCTAGACGTACAATGTTTTGAGAATAGTGACATCAAATCAAGATACTATGCGTTTTACGCACTGCGAAGGACAACGAATAGCTGCTAGCTTATTCACGTCTTCAAGTGACGGTACAGAATCCATTATATAAGCTGAATGTCAATAATACAAACAGCCTGGTTTACGTTCACGGCCATTGATTGTTTGGACATTTGCCTTATTTTTGGCCATCTATTCAAGAGAAAACAAGCTGAGTGTAGATCGAATTCGACCGGAGTAAGGACAGACAGAGAACGAGGATCATTTGACAGCAATTAAATGCTTTAACCTGGAAGCGCTCTGTGTTGCGAGCGTACTTCAAGTGTTTAGAACGACCGAAGTCCTTCTATCTAATAGTTTGTTCGGTAGTCGTCTGAAGTGAATCAAGTGGTTTGGACTTTCCGATTGGTGGCATCTGCGATTAATATGATATTCGGTTGAATCCTGTGAGGTGTGACAAAATTATGTTCACAATTTCGCCATTCATGATCTGATTATGCATTTTGGGTTTGACAATAATAGAAGGAAATTTGTGAGTAAATTCTTTGATAATAATAAACAGAACGTCCTTCAAACAGTTTGATGAAAGTTGGCCCCAATTTACGACTTAAGTGGAACCATTAAAATCAGCAAAATGCCCCGAGGGGATTCAAATGCAACGAGGTAAATCCGAAAGATATGGCAAAAAAATCTAGGAGAATCGCGGGTCCATAGAACAGCTAGATCATACGGACAGCAAGTAATCAGGACGGGAAGGTGACTCACGTTATGGCACGCACATACGTAGAGGTTTAGTTTTTAACCGTAATTCATAGCATGTTCGTCGTTCATTAGCGTAACGTGAGACCAAACAATCTGGCATAGAACCCCAACCAGTTGAAATTGCTTCCGCGGATGTCCACTTTTTCAAGCAACCAGTCCATCCGAATCATTCGAATTGCTTTAATGTGACCGCTGTGATCCCACATTCGATAGCTTTTTTACATTCACACGTCCCCCCACATACATGAATCCTCGTCGAATTCAGTCAACTTTACTTGAACCAACCGTCGACCATTAAATTTGTATTCATGACTTGGTATCCAGTACTGAATTAACAAGCTACATTCACCCTTCTTCTTGTAGGGGTAGTAATGCTTTGTGGTTGTACTAACCTGAGCATGCAGTGAGCTCTAGAATCACATGTTATGGATATGAAACTGTAGTCTGTATCAAGGGTAACATGCTCTCCTGGTGACAACCATTTAAAAAATCTCTTGAGAAGCATTTTGGTTGTCAGTGTCTATTAAAACAATGCGCTCTCGGTGCAATAAAGCAGGTGATCGTGTTTATCGTTACTTTATCCAGCGAAGATTTGAATATATTATGTCAGGAGTAAAAATTACGTGACGGCACGTCTAGTAAAAGATAGCCGCCTAATATTACTTATAATTACAACCAAAGGATTTTCAACGGTATGCACTTCCATATCACGCACCATCTTAACGGAAAGTACAGGGATAAGTTGTTTGTAACATAAATTACGGGGAGTGCCAGTTTTTAATCTCATGTGGCCTATCACCTGGTTCGATCGTATTTTCCCAGTTACTCCGCATAACACCAATTGGGTTGCTGAATAGATTCTTTGTTTGAAAAGCCGACTAATCAGAAGCGAGTGAATCAAAAACAAAACTTAATATGGTTTCAAGTACACCGCTCATTTCATTAATTAAATTTGGAAATAAAACTTTCTGCTTTTCATCCGTCCATACGATGTTTGATATCATATGGAAAGTCCTTTAACGGGTTTGGTTTCACCTCCCCTAAGTGCTACTCACCCTTTCCCCATAGGAGTATGGATTCGACTTTCGACAAGAACGAACTCCGAAATGGCTGTAGCATAGTATATCTTGATCGACCGTATGGACTGATGAGAATTCCATTAAAAAGGTTAACCATAAATCAGTAAACACTTGTCACATACGGGATATTGTGCGGCTTCAAAACAACCGATCAATGTGGTTGGGTGTAACAGAAATAAACGATTATGTACACGCAACTAAGTCACTTGTATTGACTAGCATCACCCAGTGGTTTGTGTGCACGCCATCAACCGTGGCGGTGCGACTTCCGTTGGAATAACAAAAACGTGGACAAGGCAGACTTGCGGTTTGTTTTTCAGCTGTTTGTATTTTTCAACAAACAATCTGTCATTTGAAACAATTGGCTCCCTCAAGCAGTTTGAACAAAGCAGATAGAACATGAAAACTGGTGGATACAAGCATTTCGTATTGACTCAGCAGTATCAAACTTACAATAACATGGGTGGGCTTTTTTAAAAACAACCGATTTGAGGGGTGGAAAATCAGTAAACGAGTTAGGATAAGACATTAAGTCCAGAGAAGGGTCAGGTTCACGAACAGTTGTTTCTGAACATAGAGAGCTGGTTTGAGCCGATTAATTGCAACTGCTTCAGCGAACCGTAAGAATCTCGGATTGGAATGG
>QNGE01001694.1:38173-67724 GCA_008508345.1 Paragonimus westermani
TGGCATTGAACTGATTGACCTCATTAACCACACGTCCTCCGTTAACTCTCCTAACGAATCTCCAGTGCAATGTGTGATATAAATGTGACGTATTTAGCCTGATGATGAACCACTGAAATCAAACTTGTTCGCTAAACATTATTTTTCATGACTACTCTGGGACTTTTCACGAGATTCAAACTATTCATTACTTATATTAATTCTCAAATGTGAATCGTGTACATTTCCGTGATAAATGCACAAGTTTGAACCGATCGGAAATAAGATAGTTTGACGAGAACGGAAGTCAAGGCTTGTAGCTATTTTTGTAGGTAATGGTCAAACGACTGTTATGTATCCTATGGAATAAACCCGTTTTACCAACCCATTCTTTGCAAGCGCAACAGAATGGATGTGAAGCACTATATGCTTTGTTCATAACATTACTGAAAGTGACTGTGCCGGTCACTACTTCACTACAGAACAAATTCGTAGCTGAAACTCACAATTTATGAGGATATAACCAATCACAGCGAGCGATAACAGTTGTGTACAATTGTGGCAACACTGGGAATTACAAATTGCTGCAAAATTGGGGTATGTTTAAGCAAACTTGTGATGGGTTACCTGGACGTCACGAAATACATTAAACGTTTCTTATTTAATGTGCGCTTGTTCGCGTGTCGTCACTATCTAGACGTACAGATAACTAGCACTCAACTAAGAATGATCATAATCGGTGATGATTATGGTGACCTGGGACCATTAACCGTGTGGTTGACAAATTACCTATTCTTCTGCAGGATTAAGGGCTTCAGTGACCAGTAGGATAAGACGACAATGAGAACGCCTTCTATATTTGTAAATAAAGTGAACAGATGTTGACTATTACCATGGTCCTCTGATTGGTCCGTACTTTCATTGTATATTCGCACAGAACATGTTTTCCCAGGCTGCCTATTGCATCATTTCCTCTCATAGGTGGCCAACCCATGTGACAATAAGAAAAACTGAGCAAATGCAAAATTTGAAAATTCCAAAAGAGACCACTGCCCAAAGGAGCTACTTGTAAGCCAGTTGATATTTTTAAGCTCATGAACGGAGATACTAAGCATGCAAACCTGGAAAGAAATTGAGCAGTAAGATCAAGACATTTTTGGTCTCTTATTTCGTAAACGTTAAACCCAGTCTCCTTAACAATGTTTACCGACACTTAGGCGAAACAGTACAGCCGATTCTCATTCGAGACCACATTATCCGATATGTGTACACGACTACATGGATCTGAAGGAGAGTTGTTCAAATGTTTTGCGGGACCTACGGAATGTTCATTTATCTCCTTCTCGAATAATAATGTAAATATGATGAACTTGATGCAACATAAATATTTTTCAGCCGCTTCTTTCGGTATTTAGATGATGGCAAAACCTAACTTTTTTCCGTATGCTATTTCATATGAATGTAAGGTAGATTAGAAGAGCCTGTCAGGTACAGTTCAACTTTCAAAACTCAGAAGCACATTGCTATATTCGTATGGAAGCGAATGTCACATAGTCACATGAGTTCGTAACTGGCAGAGTACAGTGGAAGCAAACAGAATAGGATCTGATGAAATTTGTCAATGGATAGACAGACATTTTTTGCAGTCAAATTTTGCAGGTAAAAGTATGCCAGATTTAGTTGTTTGAGGATTTAGTAAACTTTCTCTGAGTGTGTATCTAGTTTTCACTGAAGATAAAACGAGCGGAGTCATCCTGTCGCAACCATGACGCTTAATGTGTTGTTACTGACCGCTGTACTGTGACTAGGCATCACGACCCACAGATACATTCAAACAAGTTTCTCGATATGTCGTTGGAACACTTGAAAGTTCAATTCGTTTTTGCGTTCCAGACTGAGAAAATTAGGCTTAAACCCAGTCATTATCGATCTGGTGCATGTTTTTCGTGCAGACATCTGCAATGGCACACAAACAATTTGCATACAGGAACAGACCATTTTACGGTACCTATGAAGAAACTCAACTGGGTCAAAAAGTCAATCCAGCTACACGTTGTTATACAAAGAATGAACTGACGACAAATTCTTAGTGTCTTTGCAAAATAAGCTAGCGGTCAGGATAGTTGTTTGTTTTGCACAGAACGTTTGTGGCACATGATTTAAACGCAGTGGCGCGCATGCATTTGCATACATTTGGCGGTTTCTGTTTTGGCTGTCTTTTGGAATCACCCAACTTACTGACTGGAACGACTCGTGCACAATGCTTAGCCGGCGATTAATTCCAATCAAGTAGATTCTACCCAACTGGAAAAATCAGATTTCTGTTAAGTATTATTCGCGCTTTCTCATTTACTATTACTAATTACTATGTGGCCTTGGTTGGCAACACATTTCATTACTATATGCAAGTTTGTACATGTTTCATATTTTAAAGGTAAAGAGTAATATTGTAGAAATATCATTGTGTTGCAAAATCAGTCTTGTAGTCTGTGCGCAGCTGAACAGTACCTTAGCTGTGTTATACAGCTTTTACTTGACCGATTTTCTCACCTACATTTTGCGTGAGTTGGTCACTTATACAGTAGAAGAGCTTGCGATATAGCAACCGTGTACCACGTTGTTATTCTCTGAGTGATGCTTTCAAAAGTCAGGTGAGTTTGTTCAACCAGGGGTTCTAACTGACGCTCCTCCGAGTTGGTGGTTTGGGAAACATGGATCGTTATGTGTGTAAGTTATAAATACATCGTAGCTCAATTTTATTGAGCGCTTGTAAAGTAGTCTTTATTACGGCCGCCTAAGTTGTTCTGAGGACTTTCAATAGGATGAAAACACAGAACAGTTTTGTTTTACGTCGTTTATTTCCACGCTATTGTGATCGGTATCTTTTGTAAGGTCATGCTCAACGCAGGCCAAAACACTGAGAAAAAACTCACAAAAGTAAGTCGAAAGTGTGCATTAGTCAGTTTATTGAAAAATCAACCTATCCGGAAATTTGCAACGATTGCTTGTGACATATGGTTGTAGCTAGTTTCTCCAGAGAGGAATAGTATGTCAGCCATGTTAAACAGAACAAAGTTTAATCGTGCATTTACCTCGAGGCAGGTTGCTGAAGCATTTGGATCTCATCATGGGTAACTTTCGCATGCAATTCTGAAAAAGTTTATTCGGCAATGATTTCGTTTATACGAACCGCACCGAACTAACACTTTCGAAGTGTGGCTGCTGAATCTGCTGCCTTGATTGGTATGGTTGTAATACTAACGCAAGACTTTTCTGCAAGAAGACAGTAGAGAAAAATCATCCCGATGTAAAATTTCCGGAATATTCTAAGCCAATGAGTAACTGAATGACATTCCGTGAAATAACATATTTTTCGTTAACTCAGACTTACTCCTACCATATTTCTTCTGGTAATTAAGCAGCTTCTGTGTTCCAACCAACGATATGTGGAGCACATTAAGGTCCAAATCTAATATTTTGCGAAACCGCCAAATCCTACTGTTACGACACGGCATGTATCTGATCGTTTACGAACTGTTTTCCCCTGTCCAAGCGGCATGTATATCACATTGCTGGCTACCTTGAGTTGTCACCCCCCCTATCGTTATGTGAAATTTGCATGACTTTTGAAACAAGTTATAAGTAAGGGTCACTTACTCATTCTTACAGTTCCTGTCAACCTGTTTATGTTAATTTACTGTATTACACACAATCTCGAGATGGCTCCACAAGCGCGTTCCTTTTTGAACGTTTGCATTCATACTGATAGAATGATTCCTTCTTCAATAAGAAATACTTCCGGTTACGAAATACCTTTACTTTTCTCGCGGTTGAAAGTATTAGATCACAATTCATCACCTAGACGGCATTTGTTAACTCGAGGGTAGTAGGCAACTTTTGTCACCCAACTACAATAATTCCGAGTACGATAGTGACATCTGCGCGAGATTTCCTTTGTCCCTTATTTCCTCAGTGCTTTTTACTGTCTGATTTTGGAATAACTTGGCAATTATATGTTGACATCAACATCCTGGTTCTCCATCACATTCGGTCAAATCCAAATGACCATCATGTACATCGTGCAATACAACATTTTCTATCAACTGCAATGACGATCGCTCAGTAAGACTTGTTTGATTAATGCGTTAACACGTAGGTCGGTATAATCTGATAAATGATGTACGCGGGTGAGTTAAAAAGTGATTTTTTAAAATAGAAATATGGTGTAACCCCATCGAGGCAGCAGAAACAACCTCAAGAACATCGCTCTCGATATGTGCAAAAAGTAACGTCTCTCTAAAAGGACTACAAGACAAATTATTTTGCAAGACGTGAGCACTTGATACAAAAACATTGTGCCTGGTGATTCTCCAGCGGTTCCACAATCGTTCAGACTGAATAACCGACCACACATTATACGGTAGTATCTAAGGTTACGCTATGAGGGGGAACGAGGGAATCGTGACTGTCAATTCGGAATCGAGGTGGAAAGATTTGGTGTGTTATTAATTCAAAGGGGCATACCGAATGTTTCTCATCAAATTCTTCTCTGTAGGAACTGGCAAAAATACAGCCCAGAATGTCCAACCAGCTACAAAGAGGTGGTAGACACAGGTTACATAATGATAGATCTTGTGTACAACATATTACAGCCGTGCACTTTGCTGCGTTGTAATCGGTTTTGGGGAAGAAAAGAATAGCTTACAGGTCGGACATGCCTGGAGGTAAACACTTCAGAGTGAACTGCGCCATGGCGACGGGAGTCATAAAGGATGGTATGAGCAGTGAACTCTTTAATCCGTCCGGTCCAAACAAGTAAAAGAATGGGATAGTGAAGAAGAATCTTCAAGTCGAATTAAGCCATCAAAACACATTATGTGGATTTTCCACAGAGTACTGTTTTTGGAATTTGTTTCTTCCGCATATCTCAAAATAAGCATGCCAGAGCGAGTCACTTGGATGGCATGGACTTCAAAAGTCCATGCCATCTGATGGCAACAGAAACAGGCAAAAGTTAACCCGTTATTTGCTATATTTGCACATGATAAATCACAGTATCATTTTTTTGGTATATGACAGTTAGCCACTCTGTTTGTATTCATCACAATGATGAAATTTAGGACGACAATTTGGGATGACGAGAGCTGGTGGAATGTTCAGGATGTAAGGACTGGTAACATCAACTCACCCAATAGTACAGTGCATCCAGACCCAAAGGAGTGCATTGTTAGTGGTTTTGTTGCACAAACGACAAGTTGTTTATGTTATCTGGATATATGTTTGCAAAACTGATGCACAAATGAAACAAGAACTCACGAGAGCCGATTAGGTGAAACCAACTCATTCCTTTTTTGCACAAAAATTGTTAAACGCATAATCTCTTTGTAATAGAGTCGACTCGTTCATCAAACTTAAAAAATAATCAGTTGTGTGGGAATATGGGATAACGCTGGTGGTTAGCTGGCAGTTTCTGTTTCCTATCCCCAACTTGGGCAAAACTAGAATGTTATGAACAAATACTAAATATGGTAACTCTCATCAGATCAGGATGTAGGTAGCAATATTTTACCACTTTCTTCATTCTTATCAATCGGAAACGTAAAACGGGCATTTTATACGATCCAGACAATTACGGACAGGCAAAGGGTAAATGCGCCAACAAACACACCAAATAACACGTAATCCGCACCACAGTAGTCCGATAGGTTGTCCCAGACATTTTTCTGCGCACAACGCCGGCTGATATTTTCGCATAAGCAATGGTTTGCACGAAGCCAGTAACTGGTTTTCGACTACTCAACAATGTTTCGTACTGCTTAACCACGTCAGCTTCCGGACCTACTGTTATGAGGTGGTTAGCATTTGAGGTTGAGGTGACGAACAGTCGATTCATCAGGATCGTCTGATGGTTATTATCTGTTTCAGCCATTTCGGGATGTGTTTGATCGCCCACTGTGGTAGTCGTCGATCTGTCCTGCCTACGTGTGTTTCGTTTCAACACCCACTGACTGGCACATGAGTGTCCCGGGTATGTTGACAAACTGTTGTTTCGCTTACGATAACTGTTGCCAAAGCAGGCTTTTGATTGTGCATAATGTCTTTAGTTCTATGGTCCCTAGTTGAGAGTATAAACAGGAATATATATCCTACATGTGAACCGCTGGATGGGTTCTTTGCAATCCTTTAACTAAGTGTACGTTTCATTAAATATTTCGGAATAACCGTTTGGTGGTAAACGTTGCCTCTGGTTTATCAGTGGGTGCAAATACGTCTGGCTTTGTGAAACAGGATTTTGACCAATAAAGGTTTGTATACAACTGGATGAAAAGTCAGAAAACGGAAAATATCGAGCAACTTATACTGTTCGATAACAAACCGAGCCTTTCTACGAGTAAATACATCCAGGAAATCTGAATTGTTGGTAGTTTGATATGAATACTTTGAAGATAAGTGGAAGACAAATGTATATGATCAAAATCAGTTGAAAGTGAAACATCATTGACCTATCGTTTGTACAGTAACGACTAGGCTGGTAACTAGGACTTGCTGCTCAGTAAATCCGTTATTGTTGGAATTTAGGTGTTCTCTTTGGCAACACTTTCAATTTTTCTGTGTATAAGTATTTCAGAAACGAAGTGTTTTTTTCTACGCACTGAAATATGCCTCTTACGATATTCAAGTAGGACATCCGCATCACAGTTCTGATTAGAGATAAGACAAATAAACTTCGGGTGTCCCAAGATAAAGAATATTTGTGAAAAAGGGACAAGCATCCATGTAGTAAGTTAATATTTTTGTCCAACGAAACGTGTGTAAAGACTTTTATTAACTGGGATTGGATGTAACACTTTTCGGGTGAGATCACAGATATCCACTAGTCAGGGGGTAACGTTATGGTATTCAGAATTATTCATGTACAGTGTTGGGTGTGTATTATCAGAACACTCGTGTGGTTCAATTTACATATGGATAGTTCACTTCTGGTCATGTGTTTTAAGTAGCTGTTAGGCTGAATAAAATGACATTCTGAAGGATCACGACAAATGTTCTTTTAATAGTAATGATTTGGAATGCATTGTTTCAGTGAAAAGTGGTAAATGACAGGTTACTGATTAATTCCCGTTTTATTCCCATCGTTCGGTGTCTACTGACTAGTCACTATTAGTCAGAAAAACTGCATTTATTACGGTACAAATGGCCTTAATTTCACTAACCTGAATGATCCACGTCGATCGCAAAAAAGGCTTGAACAAATGCGTCCATTTTTCGTGCGGGATTTACGATCGTCTGGAGACGTTGGTGCTGAATGTATCCACCAGATTCAGTTCGATCTGCGTCTACTAATAATATAGCCACGCTGCGGGCAGTCAACTGACGATCGACATAGCTTCTGTGACACGTGTCGCTGCAGTAGGCGTGGGCGATTCGATCAGCCAATGAGAATCGAGTGCATTGGTTCGTGTGGAAAGCCGAAAACCGATTGGCGCGTGGGAGTTGATCCACTACATGCCTCGATAACGGTACGAGTGCCGGTTAAGCGAAACTAGTGTTCAATCTTGTGTGTAATTAAGACCACTAATTAAACTCAACCTTTTATGTTTAAAAGTTCCTCAAAAAAACAAACAAATATAACCAGCCCAAATTTGATCAAGAAACAGGCTGTACGTGCATACCTTTCTGAACACTGAAAACCACGGTAGCATTAAGATATTTAAATGTCACAAAATAAACTGTACTCGGGGCAGCGTTGGATAATATTTCATACGTACATATTTGATCTACAGTAGGGTAATATTCCGTTTATTGCTGTGCACGGAAATTTTTGACAAAAAACTTAGCAAAATATTTTGACAAAACCATTCTGAAGACGTTTGGAATTCGGACAAATGAATTCGGAAATGATTATTCAATGAGGAGCTTGCCCCAGAAATCAACCTCGTTATACTCTGCGTTGTACGGAGTAATTCTGTGGTTTATCAATATATTTTACGTCAAGCATGGGGTACGTGCAATAGTTCGGGGATGTACATAATTATATACAGCCATACGAACAGCGAATATGACTTGTCTGAGCTGGAAGTCTGGTGGTTTACGAACGTGGAACAAGATTCTCCGACGTCAATGTCCTAAGATGTACATCGCAGGTACCTGAGAACGAAACGGTGTTCCACTTTTCCGGAATTTCTATGGAAGTCACAGTTTAAAAAATCAGCACAACCAAAATATTCTTTTGACAGAATCATAAGATTCAAACTTAAGCCACACATTTTCCGCTAATTAACTTACCTTTCATGGTTTATGGGATTTATGTACACAGTTAATCAATGTGGAGAATTACTCATCCCTACCTTGTTAGTGCTTACGCAAGTTCCTGTGATGCACGTGACAACTCCGCACATTGCAGCACAGTTGTGACGTTCTGAGTTTCCGTTAGGATGATTATAAAACAAAAGTACGTGCACTATTTTTTGTTCAACAAACATATTTTCATCCTGATCTACGTCTTTATTTTTTGTCACTATCACCAATAAGCTATTAATTCAGAAAACTTGAAGTTTAACCCCTTGAGGTTACTAGGTTTTTCGTAATTGCACACGAATTGCACTGGACACCAGTACCACATGCGGTTATGCTTAGTATCGCGATACTTACTGAGGATTTTGTTGCAGACCAGTCAATGCCATTCAACCATATGACAATTGGACATTTTAGAACACGCTAGAACCATAAGCACAAAGTCCATGTTGCTATCAAACAACTTCAGGATGTTAGTCTACTCGTGACACTCCCGCTAGAAGATTATCATTCCCGAACGGTCTGTTTCTTTCAGCGGTCGTGACATGAGAAAGTTAAGATAATGTTTTTGCTATGCAAGTTGAGTTTGTCCATGTCCAAGAAACTGATCCCTTTGAATGCATTCCCCTCATTTGTGTAGGGTCGCGGGTGCCGAATGCTCTTTTGTGGTGATAATTGAATTAACTTCTAAGGGACCGCACGGCAAGTCACAAAACAAGACAAATAAAGCCGAGAAGGTATTTCTGGTGTACTGTTTAAGAGTGGATGCAGTCGGATAATCTCGTCAACAAAGAGTGATGAAGTATGAGAACGTCTAATTCGTCAGATTCCTCGGCGAAAATAACCGGTGGCCAGCTGGGCATCTTGCTAACGGATGTAAAGAATTTACCAAAGGAGACCACAAGACCAGATGCTTTGTGTAGGGGGAAGCGTTTCCTTGCTGACTCAAAACCATCTACCGCTGTTTAAACGCGTCTGATAAACCACTAAATGCTCTACAACAGTTCCGTACCAGAAACGAGAATGGAGTTAATCGCTACACCAGTAAATTCGTAGTAGGTATGGCCGATTAATCATATCCAGACTCGTAAAAACCACCTAGTGTGAAAATTGTTAAACTTGTCCGACCCTTTCAAAAACAGGATAAGCAGAATCTTTGTGTCCATCCCAAATGATTATCAGGACTTTACAATCGAGTTGAAGCTACGCTTCTCACTGAACCAACTAAGCATGTATCAGATACTTAATGAAAGTCTAAAGACTTAGATTCTTACGTAGTTTGTTGAAGTCACCCATACAATAACGATATAGTGATACCTTTTGGGGCAACCGGTCTGGCTAACAACCGTAAAATTTGTGAAGGAGTCTCCGAGGTATCCATATTGTTGGATGAGCAGTTTATAACCGGACAGTATGAGCTCATAAACGTATTTGACTTTCTGGTCGTCCAGAGTAAAGTAAGCTGGCTGACAATGGCTCATCGATCACGGTGGGATACTCCGCTTAGGTAAAATGTAGGATGCGAGTGACTTCATTTAAAATTGATAGGGAGCTGTTAGCTCAACTGGAACATCGTGATAAACCCATCACCACACTTCCAGCGCTTTTGTTTGTACGCCTTCTTGAATTTTCTGGCTGAACCTGCCATGTATGTAGTCGTCAGTTGCCTTTCCAACATGTCCTGTCGAAAATGTAACGTGTCGAGACGTTGATATCGCATTTGCTCATATTTCAAGATCCAATGTGAACTATAAAATGTCACGTTTAATCAACCGACGCCTGACACAACACCTGACAAGAACCGCCGGATAGGAAGCCTGACATATAACGCCCAGTATGGTTAACGGTTATAACTGTGTCAGCAACGTTAGTGTCGGTACAACCAACACATTAACTCGTCCATTGCTCGATGTGGATCTTGGTCGCGAACACTGCCAAAAAGGCTAATCAGGTTTTATCATCAGGAGAAATGGCAATTCACTGCTGCACAGCATTTCGAACAAAACGCCCCGCTTTGACGCCGCTACATGAGTTAAACTATGCGCAGTCCTACGATGAGAACTGTGGAGTCTATGACTTGTACAGCTTCATCCAGCGAATGAATTACAAGTCAGAGTGTACTCTCACAATAGCCCTTTCTTCCGTCACACCCCGCAAGTTCTCACTGACCCGACTGGTGTTTCGGATGTTTTTACGTGGTTTTCGTTATACACGCATATTCGATACAATGCTATTTATGTGTCATATGTGTTATTGTTGGCGTTATTCACCTTCTAGTAACAAGTAACTTTCACATTAGTAAATCCACTACAGGAGGTGAATTGTATCAGGCCGAAGCTTTGACCAGATTCAACAAGTGTTAAGAGAATGTTTGATAAACTACCTAGTCTAGCCGCCTTTCGGAGTGGTCGCAAAACCCCTGCTCACACAAAATTTGGATGTCAGGTTGTAGGAGAATGAGGTAGACATGAACACCTTCGAGCATAGTAGTGAAGCCGAAGCAAAATAGTATAATGATTGCTGCTGTAGGGATTTTTTCTGTAGGAAGCAGAGAATGGGTTCTAGACCACCATGTACTTTATACAGGTTGAGTCATTTATGCGGAACAGGTTACCTTTGATGTTTGATTCTAATAAAAGAGGGTCTTTATGGAGCAGTGAACCCCACTACGAATTTTGAAAAGAATCGAGGGTAAATGGTATAGGATAATGCAGAAGTTTACATCGTTCAAGGTAAACTCTATTCTGTCTGTTGGAATTTTAGAGGGATTTTTGTTTGAGAACCGTTGCCCAAAAAATTATTCATCTCGTAAACTGAGAATGCAGCTATATAGGCACCGAAGGAATTGTCGTACTAAAGTCAACCACCATCAGAAATGTGTGCTCAACCGCAACGGAAAGCGAAGTGAAGCATATTGCTTGTTTAACACCCTCACGCAAAATACAAACTGTCGACGGTCGTTTGAGAAAATCTGCAAGTCGTTTTGAATGCCTGGACAGAAGTCCTCTTGACATTGTGTGCAGAACGTAAGCACCCGTAATTGTTCATAATGTTGCTAGAATATGGTTTGTGAATTGTCCAGGAAGTGGCATGACACCTGGAACCCTCCAGCAAGAGGCATTGTTCTCGTCATCCACTGCATTGTGAAAAGTGATTTCCAGTAGATCTCAGAATTGTCTCCTCATAGAGTCTTCACATCAACAGCGATATACGAAAGCTTATTTGACCGGGAAAATACTATTAAATGTTTCCCACCTCATGTTATCAAACTGTATCGGTAGCGTTGCACACACGCTCTGTGAGCAACAGTCTGACCTGCCGGAAATTGACTGCTCCTGCAAGCAAAATACTCACGAATGACACATATAGCACGAACATACCCGCATGATTTTAGCTCACTGTGTGGTTAAATGCATGATGGCTTAGTAACTCGTTGGATAGTATGGATCTGCAATGTGGCGTATTTTACTGAGTATGGTGGGACTCACATCTGATCTACCCGGAATTCGACCATATCCAAACCTACTCCACAAGCCCAGAGGTTTTACACTAAAGCTCCACCACCCTACTAATCCTGTGTATTTGGTGTTCGCCAGTTCATTCAAGAGCGGACTGTCATTTTGAGACGGTCTCGAAAGGTTTATATTGGTATACAACAACGGTGTTCTTGTTCGTAAAAGTAACGGATCTGGTAAGTACACTGAAGTTTCTGTATATTCGATAGTGTCCACTTTGATTTAACCACTGGTTGTCTATCTTGTGCAACTTGCTAATGCTACCGGGATATTGGGATATTAGTTTGTGTAGTGACGTCTAATAATATTAAATGACTATTAAAGAACTTTACCGAATTATGTGAATAAATCACAAGGTCCAATTTCTCGATTTTCTAGCACAACAGAAGACATTTTTAGTTTAACCTGCTCATTCATAACACAGGACAAAAAAACGAGCAATTTGTAGCACTCACCTCGCAAATCATTCATGTTAACGACATTTCCGACGTTCAGACTACCAGCTGGGTAACAACTGTCCCAGGACTGAATAAAGCAGTTTGTTTTCGTTGTGTGTTTTTGGAAAAACCGACATGCTTTCGATCAATCTTTCTGAATTATCTCCACGTGCAGCTCAACCATTCATCCAACATAATAGTTTCCTAGAGAAAGCGGCGAGCTAAATGACAGACACCAACATAGTTAGCGACCAAGTGGAATACGGGAGGTGGATGGATGAATCACAAATTTAGTCTATGAATATGATGGGACTGTGTCGACACTTCCACTACACAGCACACGGGTGGTGAGGGGTATCGTGTGCTACTGTCTGGTAAACTTGCCGAATTCTGTCAGGCCAATAGTTGTTAGAATTAGAGGAACATCAAGAAAATCGTTCACCCCGAGTGCAAAAATGTTGACGTTTTGTAAGCGAGGTAAACGAACGACGATAGGGATGGGTGTTCGAGAGATCGATCGATGCTTTTAGGAACGGTGTTAGCAACAACAAAATGTCTCATTTAGTCTGGACAATTCAGCACCACTTTAGTGGGCGCCTATGGAACTGAAACTGAGCAGAATTCAAAGTAGACTAAAGACATTTTTTCCGATCCAGGTGGGTTCACTTTTGTATTCGGGCCTGCTTATCTTTTTCCGAGTGAACGATTAATAAGTGCTTTACCTACATCGGATTAGCGAACAGTGGAGAAACGAGTCAGTCCATCAGAATAGATCGATAAATTTCAAATCAAACAAGTGGTTAATGCAAACGATTTCGTGCTACATAAGCCCTAGAGATGGGATGGAA
Organism: Paragonimus westermani; assembly: GCA_008508345.1. Taxonomy (NCBI): domain Eukaryota; kingdom Metazoa; phylum Platyhelminthes; class Trematoda; order Plagiorchiida; family Troglotrematidae; genus Paragonimus; species Paragonimus westermani. Next base: position 51,248 of record QNGE01001694.1, read on the forward strand.
ATAACTCACTTCCTTGAATTCCATAGACTGAATAAAAATCAGGTGAGAATGGGGGGTGATTGTTTCGCCACCAGAACATAGTTCGGCTTAAGATCTGGGCTAGAACTAACGTCAGGAATAGTACGGTCGAACGCGGCAAGCGCTTTAGCACCTCGACTACGAAACCACGACATAAGCTGCGTTGCGCATGTGGTGTGGGGATACTTCCGTTATAGCGGGCAGTGGGGAGCAGTTAGGGAAAATCCTCGTCAAAGAAGGGGCAATGTTGACAGAAGTTCCCAAGGAGAACGAATACTGGTTGCCTTTTGTTGTGAAGTTAAGCGAAAGAAAACCAGTTGATCGGAACCGTCGCATTCCCACAGACTTTCCAGTCGACCACTTTCGAAAAGAAGATTTAGACTCGAGTTTCTCTCTCACTAGAGCTCGTCAGTAACGCATATTCTTGCCAAGGCCGGGACCAGAACTCCGGCTATGTTTTCATGAGGCAACCATGTCAACCACTATGCCACTGATCTCACATTAAGCACGACAGTATAATCATATATGAACACTTGTGAGTAGTGATTAGTTTGCCCGATTGCCTCAACAAAAGTCACAGTAGCTGTCCTGTTAACTTCACTCAGTGACCGCTCGACTAGAAATTATCTGCAAATTGCAATCACAGAACTTATTAACTTGTGGAGCGTTATCTGGTTAACTCATTTTTCAATTTATGTGGAAAACCAAGATCCCTTTCTATTCCTCAAAAATGTTTGATGAAGTTTACGTTATGGAGAATTTCTTCCCTGTTTCTGTACGTAGTCGACAATGTCATCAATGTGTTGAAAAACCGCTTCATGTTGACGGAGGAGTACACGAAGAGTTACGCTTTTATCACGATGTTTACAACGAGAGCATAACGTGGAAAGTTTTCCACTGATATAATGCAAGAACAATTTGTGAGAAAATACACCACAACAATCACTTTCACTGCTGTGCGTGGCTAACATAGTTCTATATTTGACGTCACCTCTGTAGGGCCAGTTCCTTTTGCTCCGTGAAACCTGGACACATCAGCTTTCTTCTGTTAGTTTCTCGTCATCTAGCTTTCCATCATTGCCATTAATTTCGCTGAATGCATCATTATCTCTACTGCGTGTCATACTACTTACTGGCATCATTGAATAGTACATGACTTCGCCATCGCCCTAATCCAATCATCTTCATTAAAACCTATTTAACTGCTCAAAGTCAAACGTTGTGCAAGCCGGTCGAAACAACTCATACGTAATGAGATCAACTAACGTATCCAGGTCTGTATACCGTTCATAGCCTTCTAGCATCTCAATCCAACCAGAAGGACGTGGCGTAGCACAAACATTCGGCATCACCGATCGATTGACATTTGTTGGCATATCGATAGCAAATAACTACATTGATTCAAATAATCCAGGCAACCAAAAAACAGTACATGTTGTTTTGTGCAAGTATAAGTGGTCACCAAACATTTAACACCATCCTGCTTGAAAGAAAACGTACTCATCAATACTACAGTAGCTTGGTGCCGCAGAGAGGTCAGTTTTTCATTGATTTTGGCATTTTTTCGCAATATCCGGTGGATTGCATTACACCACGAAGCTGAGGTATTCTAGCAAAATGTGCTCTATATTATCCAATCAATCATCCGTGGTTCACCTGCTAAATCAGTGATAGGAACAGTGCAAAAGTCTACAAAGGAAGACACACCCGCAAACTGATATCGGCCGCAACTGAGCAAGTTTTCTAGTAGAATTACCGTCATAAGATACCTACAAAGTAGTTGATTTTGACAATCCAGAAAAGGTTACAGGCCGCTGACCAACAATTGCACACGATTTACATAGAATGAGATATCCAGACAGTTAACTTATAAACGCCTACTGATCAGGTCACCGTTTTGGGGATGAACGGTGTAGATCAAAGAGTGTAACGCGGTCCCATTTGGCGTAACGATTTTGTATGCCTTAATTACCCACAAGTATATAATTACCTATTTCGAGTGACGGAATACGGTCACGTGCAGCAGCTGTTGTGAACTTTAGTAGATCAGCCAAACTCCTCACGTGGGTTCGTAAGAGAGTAAGATTGAGAACAGCAGTTAGAATGCACTAACCTATAAAAAGTCTGGGCTTCAGCTGAATTTGAGCGGAAAACAAAAACCGTGCTTTTTACACAATGTTTTCTGTGCCAGATGAATTGAGAAAACCTGGCGGCAACACAGGAATCCGACTTTGAATTTGTTTAATTCCCTAATTTATTACTTCATAGACTGACCCCCGTATCAAGTTTCAAAGACTGAGCGCTAAAGTTCGAACATGCTGCACGGACTGCATACCTGCGTGTAAACGTCCTTTAAGTTAGGAAACTTATTAAGATATGTAACAATGCGGTAGGCATTGTTCAATACACCACATTTAAGCCTCACCATGTTAACGTACATAGTGAATAAAATGACTACATTCTCTACTACTTTCAAAAGGGAATTCGGGTGGCATTCAATCACAATTTCCAGTCGCGTCTTTACCACCCTTTGACACACGTTGACTTCCCAGCTGGACAGTATAATAGTTCTATTTTCCAAATTTGAACCGTCGCATTCTCACACGATACACTTGTGACTGTCTTTATGTCATTTCAATCTCATGCTCAGAATTCTCGAAGTCGATCACACTGATTTATCTAATTTCTGTACGCTTTTTACTACTAATCCTTCTATGAACAAAAAACATCGACCGGTCTCAAGCGTGCTATGCTGGACTAAAAACTGACAGTAGTACCCGTTATGTTGCTTCAATGAATATTGTATACTTACATAACTGAGACAGACAGTTTGTGCAGTGTGCATTGAAATCAATAAAATCACCAGCGACAGAATAGTAAACCAACAAATAAACCAGTTTTCCAAATGAACAGGAGCTGTATCACCGGTTCACGTGAACTGGACTTACGCAGAATGATGAGTAGGGATGAAAGTCCCGTCGGTATAGCAACTAAAAACTGCATTTATTACCCAATTACGGCCGTTATTTTTCAAACGCCCACGTGTCAAATATCAGATTCAGTAGTAGACGTACAAGGTCAGTAACGAGTGCAGAGGTACAATACACTTCCTTGACATACGACGTTTTATTAATCTAACTAAATTTACCTGTGGTCTATTGGCTCAGTATTCCAGGCAATTGTGACCGTATGCCCCGACTCATCTGATAGTCACTGGTGCCGGTTTTTCACTTCCTTCCGTTTTCGGCTTCAAGGCAGACGACTTTGAGGCTGTCTTTTGGTACACATACCATATTACACGTTAGTACACATACTTTACTTTTGATACAAATACTTTACTTCGACCAGAAGGTTCCCATGATATGGAGCTGGACAACCATCGGACTACTACAGTTCTGAATGGTTGTCTGTAGAGACTTTTGCTATCGCCGACTCTCAGCATGTCTCCTGGAGCAGCGTGGTATAAACGGGATCCGAATGTTTTTGTCATCTGAGTATGGACACATTTTCCTCACTACCAGCTGAATTTTGAGAATTGTGAAGTTGCACATTTAATTCATCAGGTTGTATACAATGACGAAACAAGAGTAAACAGTAGTTAACTGCACTTGTCTTCACACTGATTGTTATGCCAACGCCAAGAAAACCTTGGAGTGGGATAGTATGCAACATATGTATACGTGATCTTTCGGTGGTCTAACTCAAACACATCTAAGCGATAGCAAGAGTATGACATGTGCTAGAATTTGCGAATTTCAAACATACATAAAAAAATATCTTTTTTTCCGAACCGTCTGAACTTACTTATTGCATTTGTACAGCACGCTGCGGATTGCTGTGAGTTTTTCAAAACGTTCTTCTCCCAGTAACGTCTCTCTTGTCATTTCCAGTTTTGCCTGCCGCTTGCCAAGTTGCAAATACGCTTGGCTCCATTGAACAATGTCTTGGTCAAACCACGCTTATAAGCTATCAGGACAAAACTGGAGAACTAAAAATAGTATACCTCCCATGTTGCTGTAAGAAAAACACGTCCTATTGTGGTGGATTGCCAGGTCGGGGGTGCGAGTTTTCGAACGCTCGGCCGAATACCTCAACGTGGGGGTGGTACGTTCGAAAACCTGCCGCGATCGGATCAAGGACAACGTGCGCGACCGGATGAGTCATCGCTCGACTAGATCGGACCAACGGGCGAGGCAGGGCAGGCGAAATACGACAGACGGCCAGATCGGAGGCGTGGTTTTTCCAACATTCAGAGGAACATCTCGACACGATGTTGGGATACGGTCAAGGCCAGCACTGGGTGGATGGCGGACAGCACGAGCAGCCGGACGAGCCAACGCGCAACGGAATCGGACAAACAGACGAGGAATGGCAAGCGAAAAACCCTCCGATAGAAGGCACCGGTCACGCACGTAAACCGGTTAGAAGTGCACACGACGTGTGAACGGAAACCGGGGGGTGCTGCGGGTTGGAATTGCGACTTATAAACGAGAGAGCGCGCGTTGCATGTGACTAGCGGTTTGGACAATAAAGATTGTGCTTTATTGGACGCCTTCTCGCTACACTATGTGGATTATATCTGAAAATAAAGGTACCGACTGTTTGATTCAGTTTAATTAAACATGCAAAAGTTCGAATGAGCAAAGTCAGGAAAGTTATTTGCAACTCAACTTAAGCAATCTTGGTAAAGATGGACGTATTATCAACTCATCGTTCGCATGATGCAGGTGTGGCAACCTTATCTGGGACTTCTCGTGCAATCCTGCCTAAGATGTCAGCCAGCTTTGGTCCAGCTGATTGCCCACCTGTTTGGTAAGCACGTCCCTAGGAACCGAATCTGATGTGCGTTGTGCACAATGTAATGATATGATTGGGCTGTTCCAGTGAAATTGCCGTTCTAAAGAGAGAGATAAGCACATAAGAATTAACTATCTCTTGTTCAGGAACATTTGTGGAAATGGAATCGACGACATTTGATTATATAACTAGTGAGCTCTCCCACACATTCAAATATCCTTGCTAATCTAAGAGAGTCCTTAAGGCAATAGAGAGTCATCGTGGGCGGATGTCGTCCAAAATGTTAACTCATTAGCTGGCTTTTATATAACAAGCTAAATTGTCCAGGAATATAATCGGCCACTTGTCCACCCTACATCTGTGGCAGTTCCGAACCGTATGACCTTCACTTACCCATAGTGATATTTAGCTACTTGACAGTGCAACAACAATATCTGGAGTTGCCTTACTGTACGATTCGTTAATGATATCACATCTTCCGTCCGCTTATCTATTAGACCGTCGACGGTCGCCGAAAATGATGTACATTTTCTTAATAAAATCACCTATATATATTTAAGTTGAGCTTACGAAACTAAGTTGTGAACATTTTTGGGTAGTATTTCATATTTCGGTTTGATTATGTGTTACTTCTACTGTTACGGAAAAGTTTATGTAATTGCGACCTCAGCGACTTCTAAAATATTGGTTCATTCTAGTTGTCTTAAAATTTGACTGCGGAAGAAATAAAATCCAGTTAATTCGGATTTCCATCGTCTTAGATTTCCAACTGAAAGAACCTTTTTTCATTCTAAACTGCAAGTACAAACAGACAGTTTGATGTCGAGTTCTGACACACGTTCCACGTGCTGTATGTCGTTTATGTGTAGGATCTATTTGACACTCTTCGCCAACACTGGATGCAGCGTTGTAAGTACAAATTGTCTCCAGTGGCTCGAAAGCCGCAGAAGTATGTTATTTTGGTTAAAATGGACTGCAGTATATAACAGGGCAAACCTGAATCCATTTTGAGTGAGTAGCAGGTGCAACCAGGTACATACCCTCGTCGATTTGACCGGAATAATCCCGATGCATTTGCTGCCGTGATATTTTAACCAAAGCTAGGAATGTGTTGGTTCCTGTGGATTTAGCCCGTGGTATCCCTGAAGGACTTTAATAGATCCTGGAGAGTCTTCGATACTTCAGATCATATCTGAGTACCGGTAGTAACCTCTCGCAAGTGTTTTTATTCAACTAGCCTTCGGGTGAGCATCAGGCAGTTCACCGAACAAATACCGAAGTATATTGTGCAGAGAAGCTACGCGAGTATCCTTGAAAAGGGAGCCGTCACGTGAATGTGGTTCATCTTCTAGAACAATGATTAGTGTCAACCCAGAGATGGGTTCTAAGGTTTATCTGATTGTTATTAAACTCTCTACTATCGACAATACATTGTTGCTTTCAATCTGCTGTTGTATATAACCCATTCAGTAACCATTGTGGATAGGCGCTTCAAAATGGTGTCCAATTCTGATTGTTCTGTGTTGACACCTTTAAACCCTCAGTGATATGGACGACTTCTATGCCCGTACCTGAATATGACATCCACCTTCGCGCTGAACTGAGCCAGACTTTGTCTTCTTCTGCTGATAGTGTCACGAGAAGCAGATGGTTCACAAGGATTTCAGACGATCCCTCCCACACTTAACAACGAACGGGTGCAAATCCGAAGATTAAAGCCACTGATTCACTGTTTAGCTGGGTGCATTTTTTAATTGTCTTGAAAGATTTAACAGGCGAAGGCAGTTCGTCAAAAAGAATTATTTACCGTTCAAGGAGAAGTGTGGACGAACACTCCCACTGGTGAGTCATCAGTGTGAAGTGGAAGTGGTGTGTGAAGCGTACTACAAGAGGTGAGACTAAACACTATTTCTGCGACACTAACGACCATCCCTTGGTGCATCAAATCACAGAGGACAGGTTTTCCTTTTCGTAACAGGACTTACTAACAAGGAATTATTCAAAAGCATGCGACAACCAAGCGTAGTAGTTCGTCAACACCCCTAGAGGTCAACTAAGCTCTGTAACATTCCCCGAATGTGTAGCATTATTAAACCGCTGAAGTTTGTCGTCCAACGTGTGTAAACTACTCCTATTAATATGAATGGAATCAATAAAAATGTCTCGACTCTGTGAGTCAGGAGTAAAGAATGTTATCTAAGCGGATGCAAATAGCGTACCTCGCTAGGTTGCTCAAAGTCTTTTGTAAAAATTCAATAACCGAATTGACTGAAAATGGTAACCGTGTTTACTAGGAGAAGTAGACAGGAGTAATGATCACAGTATATTTGGGAAATTAACCATTGAATTAAGTGTGGTAACAGCCATTACTGATCTTGGTAAACTCTTCTCCGCCAGCGAATGTAACGGAGAAACCCGTTGTGCAGAGTATTTATAAGCTGCCAGTAAGTCTTTTTTCCTGGCTGATTTATATTAACCTCTGGACCGCAGTGTTTTGTGGGCGGGTTCGCTCTGAAAAACCACAAATCAAACATTGGAAAGTCAATTTGTCTTTTGCTTCTTCAACCAGGATGTCACAATAATACAAACCTGGCAGTGCTTGTTGAATACATACACTGGATTCGTTCTCACCTTAATCGGAATCCTCGTGCACTATTGTGAAACAGTACATGACAACGTATGCATGAGAATGTGTCCCTCTAAGGTCACTCAATGAGTCCCCTGTATGAGCAATATTGTCTATGTGGACGATACATAAATCTGTAAAGTATCCTCGGCCCTCATCATCGAGAGCGTGTCTTACCAAAGTAATGTTGTGTTTCAAAAACGACAACACATTGTAGCAACACGGGTGATCAAAAGGCCTCTGTCTCTAATGTGACAAAATGTATGGTAGAAGTTTTCAAACGTGATGTAGTAAACCCACAATATTGACTATAGCATCATGGTTAACTAATGGTATTAACTGATATAACAAATATGCAGTTGAAGACGTAAGAGACCCACCACACTAACTGTGGTATAAAATACATGTTGCTACACAAAGTCTCGTTAGTTTCATTAAATTCACGCGTTACCTCAAGGCCCACGAAGATAACTAGTACTAACAAGGGCAACTGAATGTAGTGAGGTGCCTGGGTATTCACAAGGCACGGAATCTTCGAGATCTATTTCGGAGGTGCTAAACGTTAATCCTACCCTCAAACAAACCAAGGTTTCATCTGAATTTGGTTCCACACAAGAATATTCAGTTGAAGTTTTACCCTGATAGCGACTTCAACTGACTGCTGCGCCATCTTGTACTACAGGCAGTGTGACTATGCGACACTTTGCTTCAAGTGAGATCTGTGTTGTCCTTGATATCACGGTTTTCGCAGACTGAAAATTCACTCAATCTTCTATGTGCTTGGCTGAACTATGTTACAGTAACCCCGTTGTTTGGTGAAGCGGTGCTTCACAGAGTGGATTCAAAAACATGTGAACCAGAGCTGGACCGTATTTTGGGACAGGTATAGACATGGTTGCTGGGTCTTGCCAAAATGAAACTGAAGTGGTTTTCTAACAGTATGTGTTTTTCAATTAGTGGTTGTTTTTTGTTCAAAGCTTCGGATGCCGTGTTGCGTATTAATAAACGGCTCACAAGGAATGTGAGAAGTATACAGTCCGCTCGCTGGTGATTTGACTGTAATCACACCACTTGGTCTAGTCACTACGATAGAGAAAAAACACCATTTATCGTATAACACCCAAGAATGATACAGGAACAGACAGGGTTTTTCAAATCCCAAGACACGTATACGTAGTGGTGAAACGGGCCGCTGATAATGGACATGAAAAACGGACTGCTTGTCTTCCGTCAGTCTACGCTTAACTCGTGGTTCTGGAGAACTGTCAAGTGGAACCATTGGGCTCTAGGTGACAGACATAATAGATTGTCCCATAACAGCAGAACACTGGCTCGACCCAACCCATCAAAAACAAAACAGTCGTTACCGACCACAGAGTTTTCCTCACTCACGCTTTCTACATGAACTATGAAGTTCTGACCAACACCTTTAAACTGATAAAACAACGAAAGCTAGCCGCTGCTGAGTCCAGTGTTGTTAGATTGCACGGCATTACTGTCTTAAACAGCATAAGTTTAGATCAAGTTGAAATGCATGAAGCATCCTCCCCCATTCACGAATTTAGATAACGAAATCAGAAGACCACTTTTGTAAGACGTTAGTACCATTTCGTATGTTCTCATCAGTAACGGTGGTGAAAGTCAAAAATATCTACACGAAGTAAGCCCGCAAATCAAATAAATCAATAAGCTAGTCTGTCACTGGCTCGTTGTGAAGGTCAATAAAGCCCAGTGGATAAACGGTGGGTACTAAGTTAGCACGAATAAATCCTAACTACGTATCACGTGCATCACTTGTGCACATATTTCGCATTATATGAGAGAGACAACGAACCAGTGAGTGTTTATTTTACACGGATGAGAAACTGTTGAAATTCAGGTATTGTCCTCCTCAGGTGGACTTACTGTACCATCCTTCCGTCGCTTAGTGCTGATATCGAGAATGCTGACCATACACTCCTTTTTAAACTCAAGTGATAAAATTAGGTTTGGGTGTGAAAAGTTCAATAACTCCCGTAGTTTTCCATCTCCCTTTTTAGATTGTGCGAAAACTATTTTATCATCAGCATAATGTCAGTAAATCGAAATGTTTTACAAAACCGGTCTTCTGATTTCCTTATTCAAACCTTAGATGTGCTCAGGTATTGGTGTAACCGAACTTCACATCATCACATTCCCGTCACATTTCAAGCTATATCATCGGATTGTGTAAAATACTCGTCAGCTTGCCGACCACTAAGTGTAATTATTGTTTCACAATGTGGGCAGCTTACAAGTCTGTATGACACTGGACTTCTAAAGCACTGAATTACGTCGAGGAAGCTACTCAAAAACCACAGATAACAATGTGATTGACATCAATTTATCTGCTGTAAAAGTGTAACTAACATTGAAACAAAAATAGCTGTTCTTAAATGAAGTGACCTAAGATACTGATCGATGTGGATCCTGAGTGACATACGAGTTGTCACTGACCAATATGTTAACGTGAAGTTTTCCGTTTTGTTTATGCTGTATGCAATTCGGTAGCTAGAGATCCTGGTAGCTATGTGATAAATACGGAAAACAGTTCTAAATCGCTGTTTCATCCCGAATGGATGAGAGCTGCTGTAACATGGGAATTTGGAGAGAACTATTTACAGAGAATAATTGTAAAATTGCCTGAACAGTCATTTTCGTGGAGGACTTCGTGGTCTCCATATAACACAGTGAAGTACGTGAGTAACTGAGCCCAACTATGAGACCTTCGGGTTCTCTGCTTGGCGGCGTTGCTTACGTTGTACAGAACATGCGGCTCAGGACTATGAATTCTCTCCCAATGTCTAGGGATTGTTGAAAGCCCAAATCATGGGCTTCCTCCAATCTTTTGGAAGCAAGCAATCCTCAGACACTAATAGTGTTTTTTTAAGGAATTACATTGAAGCCGTAATGGTAAGGAATTTTATTAGACCAAGCAAAGGGTTTGAGTACACTTTTGAAGGTAACTGAAAACTGCCAGAAACAAACGCAGTCTTTCGTAAGTATTCGTGTATTCTTAAAAGAGTTGAAACGAAACATAAAAGAACTGAACCTTAAGCCTTGAAAGTTGTCTTCAAGTTGTTGCGAAGATATATTCTCAATAAATATCGCTAACGAGAATGGATTTGGTATACTTCAAGGACATCTAGCGCAAAAAATGTGTCTCACGTTAACTTTGAGACCGCCGTTACTTTTGTTTAAAAAGGATTCTGGAGAAATCAGCACAGACTAATTGCACTCTATTACAACTGGTCCATTTCTGTGTCGGTAATAGTAGGTTTCTAAATTCCACTGACTATGTAAGCACCTCGTTATTTTGGCTTTGCTTTTCATGATTTGTTGTTTACCTGAACAGCTTAGAAGTGTATTGTAGACTCGACTACATCACCAGGTCTAGTGTTACAGAAGAATGCGATCACCCGGATAAAGTATCTCTGAATAGGTTTTCATTCAGGAATAAAATGAGTAGGTGTGTTCAATATTGATATCTATCTCAATCGTACACTGGGTATGGATTAGTCAAAGTATCGGTGAACATCTTGATCGATCTGAGAGTGTCCACTAGATTAAGGTTTGCTTGTTATCAATTACGCACACTGAAACACACCATTATGTCCACTACTGCTTGAAACGCTCCGCAAAATGTCTCACGGTGACGATATTGTTCAACTGGATGTCAAACACAGTTGATTTTACTTTGGATACCTCAAGTGTTTAGCATTCCGACAAAAAACGTCAGTGTTAACACATGTCGAAGATGGAGGTCTGCATCTACCCAACAGCCAAACAGCATCCTATCTGTTAAACCTGCTTTCCACTTATATAGAAATGTTGATCATGGACAAGGACTAAAGATAAGAATGGGATTCTTCTGGTGAACGTCTGAAAAGTAGGTTGGCTCGCGGTTACGTGTTTAGTGTGGTCTGTGTTTCGCGGTCGGTGACCGGTATTCCTTATCGACTAGGTTTTCCACCTAACACAGTTCTGAGGCTGTAGGTGTTCTTCGATAAACAGGTCTCACTGTAGACGTTCTCACCTTGTGTGCTGGGAACCTGTATTTTTCAACCCGTAATAGTGTGGAAGAAGTGACCTACGTGACCAGTTGATTGATTGTTGGAAGCTGTCTTTCTGACTGGAATAAACCACTCAAGCTTTACCGGGAACCGACAGTTGATGAAGGACAACGGACTTTGTAACTGTCGGTTGATGGATCGAGACTCGCTCTCACTGTATTGGTGTTACTGGCATAGAAATAATTTATAACGAGAAGCTAATAACGTCAGTAAAAGTACGTATAGTTAACATGTAAACAGCAGTATGCCAAGTATAAATGGATAACAAACTACATAATTTTTGGATCCATCAATATCTTGACAGCACAGTGGGAGTGGTTTTGACGACAGTGAGCTGCCAATTGAAAACGTGAAGGCCTGCGAGTTATGACGGATAGATGAAGTGATGTGAGGGCAATTCCTGATCTGTGATTCCTTTGTTATATTACGTTGTACAAGTCCGAAGTACAAATTCCTGCTGGTGCCACTGCGTAAAGTTTAGTCAGTGTATCGGAATTGGGACATGATGTGTTGTGTTGTTCCCGTTTCTTTCCAGACATCTGGTGGTGGGAATACGTGTAGCAGAGCCCGATGGCTTTTCGGCTTGACAGTATTCATGACCAATACCAGCCGCAAACCGTCAGCCGGATAATATGGGTATGGCACGAGTATACAGGAGGGGAACGTACCGACACCAAGTGTACTGGACGGACTGGACCTGCTAATCGTGTCGGGCACACAATGAATGAACGCAGCTGTTTATATAGATCACGTTACCGTTTGAAATGTAGGATGAAGGTTTATAAAAGAAAGTAAACCGCATTGAGATATCAAATACGGCAAATCAAATCTGTTATTGATGTGGATATGGACATGGCGAGATTAATTGGTTGATTCTCGAAAATGTGTCAGGTATAAGTGTCCGGTCAAGGAGACACCTACAGCCTGTACAGTGGGAAAAACAGGATTGTGCGAAGGTAAGAGACAGGCATCACTGTTTCCAATAATCGGATTTCAACGACTGTCACAAGAAACAGATCGATGACAAAAAAAGAGAAGTTTGTTGATAATTTGGTTCAGGAAGTGTGGAAAAACTATTTTTGGCCGACATTTTCATGTATGGGACGGCCACGAACCGCTGGATGGAAAAATATCAGCGAAGGATCACGGAGAAAGCTTGGTTCCTGTGTCTTGTTGTTACAGTGGCAAAAGTTCTAGATGTCTGGAGAGTAAAATTGTGTTTGTAAACTACTCACCCAACTTAAACGCACAGATGAGGCTCCCACTGATGCCGTTGTGGTTTGCAGTATTGAAAGTGGGTTCGATCACATAAGGCGATGAACAGCACATAAGAAAGGTACCGAGATTCTGGAAGCACCTCACCAACTTTTAGTGGAAGGGTGACCTCCCGGATAAAAGGATCCCGAAACGGAAACATTCAGAACACGTTAGTCGAGCACGTGTCTGAACAGTGCTTGTAGGTTAATATATCAACTGCGAGAAGAAAACAACCAGCCAGCAGTACCGCTAAAGGTAAAGGACTAGCATCAGTCGATTCGTGCGGAGTGTCAGTCAGCCCATGAAATGGTGAAGTGCAGAGTATGATGGCCGAAATTTAAAGTCGTTGCCGCCGTTTACGTAACGGCATACCAACAGCGTCAATTCCTGAAAAACAGTAATCACTCGAGTCAATACTTCATACAGACACTCATCCAGAAAAGCTCGCATAGTAGTCAGTTGGCCGATAGAATCGACGCTCCCTCCTGTCATCCACTTGCAGTAACCAGCGCATTGCCAAAGCGAAAAAAAATTCCGCAAAATAAATCAAAACATTCACCAATGCGATCAGCGCACAACCGTAATGGTATACATTATGGAAGTTCATAGAATCCCATAAAGCGCCTCAACAGATCTGAGACCCCTGCCTTAAAGGTGGATAAATCTGGAGCTATCTGCAACACGCATCCGTGACCTTTCAAACCAGACTGCCCAACAGAAAAAAAGCAAACCAGTGAGTGAGGACTGGTTGTTGACTATACTTTGGAGATGTTGTCACTGGTCCCGCTGCCTTACGTCTTACAAACAACACACAAAAATAAAATTGATATTCTAACGTACGTATTGACGAGTTTTAAGACTCCCTGCTCTGTAGGAGCTTCGTTCATGAAGTCTACAACGCATAGATACGCGTAAATTGATGGAAGTTGGAAAGTTGACCAACCAAATAATTAAAATCGCAAACGATGTCGATATGGTATGATGAACTTCAGTGTACTGTGGTCAGTGTGTGTTCTGTGTTCAGTGTTCTGTGTTCAGTGTTCTGTATTTGAACCCGATTCTGTCGACACATACAAATACCAGAGTGTTTTGGTGCAACAGATCTAAGAGATGGGAGATGTATTTCCTGCAGAGGGCACCCTATGTGGGAGCATTATGCTGCGACTTAGTGCGATCGAAGATGAACGCAATTTATGGCACTTGTACCCACCACAACCAGATAAGCCAGAGGTGGGTGTTGTATAACAGGCAGTTTCGTTGTGAGTAGTATACTACTCACAAGTAGTGTATTACCCACAAGGGACATTCAGGAGCAAAAGGACAAGCTCCGAACACGACGGACAAGAAGAGACTATCGAAACAGTGTGTACATGATGTGTGAGAACTTTCACCAAGGCGAATGACCACGTACTGTCACCCAATGTATGTGAGTGCATGTCCGTCGTGCAAATGAGTGTACACGTTTGTGGTTTAGTTTTTGACATGACCTATACGGAAGTTTGCGCAGTAGACCAACTTGTTGGCCAAGCGTCTTTTGCAGACACAACAGGGGGATCTACTGATTAGAAGAGGGTGTACGTCACTTTCATCTCTCCCATCAATACAGACATGCAAACCGTGGGACAACCGAACAAAGACTCGTCGCAGCTGGAACAAGGTTTGATGAGAGGAGAGAACTTAATTTATGCTGCAATTTAAATAAACTACTCACGAGTAGCCAGATGGATACGGTTATGAACTGCCGAGATAATAAGAAATCCGAATAAACGAAAACCGTGGAGTGCCAACCAACAAGTGTTGGTGTTTTTCACATAGGAAGACGTGATTGACAGCAACTCCGCTAAGGGATTAGCGCACATGTTCATTGTTTCATCGAATTTTGTACTGCTAGGGTCGATTCAATGAACAAGTGTAGTATGATCACAATAGTAGCTTTTCATTTTACGGTAACTAACCTGAGATGTAGCGGTAACTGCAAGCGGCTTGAAGTAAACGATAGAAGGCTGGTAAAAAACGAATCGACGTTCCGCCACCCAGCATTCTGCTCACACAATCGAAGGATGACAGATAGGTTGGATACTGTCGGCCTACACACGACCAGACAAGATTCAAGTGGACATCATTCAAACTCAGAAACCTCAATTTAACATAAGATAAATTAGAGGCATCTCGACTGATTCTACTTGTGAGAGTGATATAATGACAGGTGTCACCGATTTTACTCATCTGCATTATTTTTGCGTTATTGTCAAAAGATAAAACGTCTGTTCTTTGAGGCCAAGTTACACTGTTTGCCTGGGCTACCTGGAAAGTCTATCTGAATACGAAGGCTGTGATCAAATGTGAGTGATATTCAACTTCAAAATAAACCAAATCCCCGACTGCTAATCAGTTTCTTGTTTCTCAGTTCACGAACTGATAATGCAACTGCGATGTTGCATAATTTGCATCTGTTAGAATGGATAAGAGGACATAACTGAGGAATGTGAGACAAGCTTTCATTCCTATCACCACGTTGGAATTTTAATTCCTCCAGTGATCTTGGACGGCAACGTGGGCTACGGATTTTCGTGAGCAGCACGCCAACCCTAAGTTGCATTGCTTCGATATACAGGCTAGGAGTAACCTTGGTTGAGTACTGTAAACACTTGTGTGACGTGGCTGTCGTTTGGGTATGTTGGAAACAGGCACCATTGTGTGTACTGTATAGGAACTATCTCCACGCTAAATTTGCTCCCACTTTGGATGCAACGATCATTTCCGCTATTGACTCCGGTGTCAGGACAAGTAGTGCATCTCTTAACAAGTGTTTTTCGGTGCAGGATCTCTTCAAAAGCGCACGAGATGGGGTACCTCGATGAAGCTGGAATTGATATCCGATTAAAGAAAAGCTTTCGATGTCTTTAGGCACCTGCAGCCATTTCTTACTAATAGACCACACTGCTTGATCTAACGACTTAAGCGTGTTTTTAATAATGCGCTGAGACACAGTTGATGGGTCCACCGCGGTAAGAGACGTGTCCGCAAGATTTCGACTATTTGCTGGAGTTCTACAGACGTTGTCTTCGCCTCAATTAACATTTTCAAGGGTCGCAAACTACACCTGTTGACTGTTGGTAAGATTCCCCTCCAGCTGAACGGTACGTCTAAAACCTTGAATGCTGTTATGAGAAAGTGGATACTATGGAAGTTTCATTTACTTTCCAGTGTCTGTCGTCAACACCAGTGACAAATATTCTCCTATCTGCATCTATATGGATACGTTGGGTCTTCGAGTGACTCACGGTGAAACCGATATCAAGCAAACAGTCCTGCAGATATTCCATTCCGAATGCCATTGTTTCCCTCGAGAGAGTTGTTCGTTTCATATCATCCACATATGCCGGATGGTTCATTTGCCTTCCAGGTGTGTTTAGAGCAGTCAAAATTCAAAAGAGGATGAGAGGGGTTCATTCAACTTCGTTATAAACAATAGTTTGCCAACATCAATGCAGTCAGTCACCTGTACAGGAATGCACGGTTGGCGGCATCCGATTCGGATTAGCCTGTCATAGTGACCGAATCCAAAGAACGCCTGCGCTTAGCCATCACTGCAATTGGCTTGCGCTGCGCCAATTGCAGTTCCGCCCACACAACACATATCCAGTGTAAACCCGAAGGAATAAGACCGGGAGGTGTGCCAGTGGGG
>QNGE01001694.1:68555-86058 GCA_008508345.1 Paragonimus westermani
GATGCGAATTTCGGGTGGAGGTACACAAGCAGCACCTCCACCAGGAGAAGGCTGAAAAAACGAAAACGTCTTACCTGTGTTGAGTTACAATCCAAACTTCGATGCTGCCGCAGCGAAGGCTGTAGCCAGTCGTTGCAGCTCTTCTTCGCTGTGTACTAGCAATGCGCTGTCATCGGCGAACAGAAGCATGCGCATGGTTGACGTATGTAACCGAGCTGGGGCGCCGAAACGTCGGATATTCAACAGACGCCCGTCCGTCCGATACTCCACCTCAACACCATTCTCTTCAGAGTTCTGAAAAGCAACTGTTACCATCACAGTCAAATATAAGCTAAATAGGGCTGGGGCCAGAACACAACCCTGCTTCACGCCAGTGACGATGTCGAAATCATCAGAGGTTGATCCACACGATTGCACCTTCGCCTTCATGCCCACATGCAACGATCTAACCATACTGACGAACATACCTAGACATCCAAACTTACCAAGCACCGTCCGCAGCGCCTCGCGGCTCACGGAATCGAGCGATTTGTGCCCTCAACCCAAGCCTTTGGCTAAAAAGCCTGTACCGCAAGACAGCAGCTGTCTCACACACACGCAGACGCAACAGCTTCAACCACCAAGGAGAGGATCGACAGCCCTATCAAAACAAGTCCAGCACTCACTCACAGGAACAGTAAAACTGTACACACGATCCTAGCAATCAGACAAGCAATCCAGGCAAAAACAAGCATCTCGCTCAACACACAGGCACCACGCACAGCAAACGCACGCATCTACTTTTTGTCTGGCTGCTCCCCTTTTGGCGAATCTGACAAGGTTGAGCCTGTAAGGACCGAAGTCCTAGTCAACACAGCCCTCCGGATCAAAAGAGCACGCAAGCCTGACCATCACGCCAAGGTAGCAGAAAAGGTCAGGCCACGAATACACAGACATGTACGCAAACACAGCAACACACAATCAACCTCATCCCGGATTTTAGCCTACGACACATGATTCAACCCAGTGTCTTCAGCTGGGGTGACAAGACAACGGGACCGCCCACACATGTGATCTCAACTTAACTGGGTCTCCCGCGCGCCGATGAGCAATACACAGCTGCAGAGCCTCGTAGATTGCATAGTGTTCCCAGTGTTCCTGTCGACATCCATAGGAGTCCACCCAGCACTGCTGTAACACACTCACGGATCACATCTCTGTATTTTATCCGGACCCTTGATGTAGTGTATTTGTTATAGTTGTTCATTATTTACGTTACTCAATGTTTGCATAAACCTCTGATGTTTAGATGTTTGGTTTTATTTCGTCCGAATATACCCACTAAAGTCATGAGAACGACAGAGTATCGAGCAAGATTTGTTTTGTGTGTTCGATCATCAGGCTGATTACAACACAGTAAATATGAAAACAGTCACTAGGGTGAGTCGGAAAAACGGACAATATAGGTCATGGACAGCGTGTTTGTTATCAGTTACACAGCCACCGTTCCAAATCATGGGCTCAGAAGAGGTTAAGTTTCCGCACGAACTTCTTCCGAGTGTAGAGATCAGGGTTGCGCAGTCGGATGTTAATGGCTTCAGCGACAGTCAACATTTAGTAGACAATCTGAAAAGCATCTTTCTTACTGAAAGAATGTTAAGAGTCAGTCAAATGAGCAACTGTCGCACTCAACAAGCGCGAGTGTGACTCGCCTTCACTGATGTTCGAACGTCGATGGTACGAGTAGCTGAGCTTCGTTTGAAAAGCTGTCGAATTAAAGAGGCTGCAGGTGGAAACCCGCATTTTCCGGTTGCTTGCCCAAAGCGTTTATCAGTTGCTCGTTAATTGTGATAGAGATGCTTACATATAAAAACAGGTTGCACTACCTCGGGTGTGTTGGCCTGTTTGGTAAAACTGGCTACGAATTTGGTAGGCTCGGTTTCAGCACACAGAGCTGCTTGATAGAATGATGACGTCTGGAAAAACATGTGATCGAATCGGGACTATTGTGCCCGTTATGTTTTGACAGTCGTTTGGCTGGAGCCAACTGGGATGACAGTTGATGCGTTATGTACCGCCAATGCATTCTCAGAGAGTAGGGGAAACAGAGACTTGCGCGGGAGCCACAGAAGTCTCAACACGATGAGCCAGTGCCTAGTACTGTTAATCTATTAGATGCACCAAACCGTTGTGTTTGATCTACACTTGTGGATTTCCGCGGCGGCAAGTGCAGTCACCATTTGGCATTTTCCACTTATCGGTTTGTCACACGATCAGCTATGGCTGAATACAAACATTTCAGCGTAGACTTTAGGGTGTAGGGTTCATACGCGCAACGTTGACCACCAAAACCTAACAGTAAGCACTGAAAGCACCGTTACTACTTGCTTACGTAGGCTTGAACGCGTGCTAAACTCTGTATAACGTTGAAGGCAGTTCTGACAGTTCTGAGTGAGCTAATGCTTTGTTACTAGTTGTCAAACATTTAGCGAGGTTGCCATTCAGAGATTCCCGGGTGGGAGCCATAAGTGGAGAGGAATGCTCGTAGGGAATGCGTCACAAACATTGGCTCTGTGTCCTGTTTGGATTATGTAACTTGTTATTGATAAAGCTGGGTTGACTTCGTCAACTTCTATGTATGCGCCTGGCGTTCCTAGTGTAGTGAGGATAGACGGTCGCACCATACTACTCACACCACTATTCAGTAGCAGCATGGATCGAGATGATCGCGGATCGAGATAATCGCGTGATAAATACGGCAGAGATACGGGATGGATCGTTGGAGAACAGAATGACATATAATGACTTTCGCTACACGACGGAACTGATACATGGTGTGTAGAGCGACTGGAGTATCCTCAGAAGAGTATGGTGTGCAAATGAGTGTTTCCGTTTGTTGTCGTGCTCAGACGCCTAAGTAGTGTGTTGGTTTCTCCAATAAAGAAACCTTTGTGTCATCCGCCTTCTGGGTTTACAACACTAGTTGTGTTCCCAGCCGCATAGCTTGATACGCGAAGCTAAGAAACACAGTCAACGTTTGTGACGCATTCAGTGATTTTTCGAAGCAACCCGGAACGCATCCTTCGCTTCACTCAAGCTTTGGCTATCAGGCATTAAAATTCTTCATGTGTTCAAAACAATTTGTGTTGACATTGCAGCTGCTCTGATAGTCAGCATTTCGATATTTTTAACTCCCATTTCCGTCTGTCTAATTCCTTGAGTCATGAATTCCGCTCTATGGAACCTTCTATTAATGTTAAAAATGAATTGCGTGCCCGTGTGTGATTGAAATGTACGGATTTACTGCTTTTCCTCATTGTCCTATTCAAGTTCATCAAGCGTACAAATCGCTTTGAACTGGGTATGAACAGAGGAGGCTGTTCTCTTGTCACTTTCTGGGGAGGCTATATATAGGTCAGCTTCCAAAAGAGTGCACGTTTACGCTCCTCTGTGTTTTCGTGTTATATAAAATGTACATAATGCAAAATATTTGTAAGTAGCAAAAATTCTTCTTGAACGATAATTTTGTCACAAGAATTTCTTTATGTGACAACACTGGACTCAACTATGTCACAGTTGAATGAGTGTTTTGGAAGTTAGAGTAAAACACATTTCCCGAATCCTACAAAGACCTGAAGAATCTTATGTTAGACTGTACGGAATGTTGTGCATGAGCAACTGGTTCACTTTGTCTTCGTCAAAACGACCTGTCTACTGATCTGGGTACTGAATAACTGATGTTGATAGTTCATCATCATGTTTGTCGGTCGGATGTCACTAAGGCTTCACATAAAGTTAGTGAAAATCATCATTTCGTTCATAAAATTTTCCACGTCCTTTTTTTCTACCATGCTAAATAGGACAGCTTATGCACGTACAGCTTCCTGACTAATGTGACCTGATAACTAGTGATACACCTTCTTGTTCGCTCGAGGGGTATTTAAGTATGTTACCAAGTAAAAATTTAAATAGTATACCTCTACGATGTTGATTCCTATACCGAAATTGCCGACTCACTTGGGCTGAATAATGGCTGGTCCAGAACTACAGAATGCTGACAGTCGTTACCTGTTTCACGCAATCTTCAATCCACAGAGATTTCAGAACACTTTTGAAAAATGTGAGAACTCCCACCGCCTCCAATGAACCTCCTACTCTGAGAGCCCTAATAAAACAGTGGTCAGATTTCTATTGCAGTTTTTATGTGTTCGTTCGACTGCAAGTCTGAGATAGATGGTAACGCTCTTTAAAGTATATAAACATAGAAAACGTACTTTCTCAGATACTATCAAGGGAGTTATGCAGCCAACAGACGTGTCGATCGACAGTAGTGTTTGGATGTGGTCGAAGCCCATAGCACAAAAATGGCTGAGTAATGACAAGTCAAATTAGGCAACAAATGAGAGCAGTCAAAAGGCTTATCCAAAGAAAAGCGCACAGAGTGTTTAAATGGTAGCTCACCTACATTCATTGCTGTAATAATCGTTTAAACTAGCGTGTACAGTCAGCTGGAGTACATGCGAAATGTACAATGAAAATGTAGCTGTATCGAATGGCTCTTCAAGAGGTGAGTAACGAAACTTAGAATCAACATCGTGAAGTCGCGTAAATATCTCAGTTCGCAGACGAGAATGAGAAATGGATTGGCTATCAGTAACTGGAGGTTATAAAAACCATAACTTAGTTCTAGGAGCGCCATACTGACAGGCAAAAGTGTATAAGGATTGGTTAAACGAACTAGGTTCGTTGTACACGCTGAATCGTGCTACTGACTGCCTTTAGATGATCGACAGATACAACAGTTTGGAAACAAGGTGTTTTCTGAGTCTCAAGTTGTCGCATATTGCAGTGCTTTATCAAGCAGAAATTTGAGATGGCTCTTTTAAGTTACTCTAGTATTCATTACGGGTGAAAACGTGCTTCTTGTTTTATGTCAAATGTCGTTACAACTCAATGCAGTCTTCATTTCTGCCCTGGGGATACACGTGTACTTTCCCACCGGCCGTATTGCATTCAGCCGAATTTACGTAGAATTCTATCTGAGTATTTTATATAGTTCTATAAGTTCATTTGCATAACAACAATGGTGGTCGTTGTTCCAAGTTCACTAAATTCACTGCGATTTAACACGGTGAAACGTGCACGCCTTGTGCCTCCAAACATGTTATCCGGTTCCCACTGTATTTGCATATCTTCAACTGGATTCCTCTATGCAAACTTTTGTATCTCATACCCACACCTACAATTCTTCTGTCATCACTTGCCTAGGACGGTTTTGACACAACGGTCGAGTGTAAACTTTAATTAAACTACTTTAAATTTTCTGCGAGTAGCTAATATTTACCTTCTGAAGGATACTTGATGCAATAGAATGAAATTACCCACTGAGCAAACTAATGACACGTGAATCGGCGACAACCAGCATCAGTCAGGTGAAAAGAGTTAGCTAAAAGTACATACAGCGTTTGACTGTCAGCCTAGCTGATTTTTAGGCCAGAATCGGTGATATGTGACAGCAAATTGTAAACTGACGACCTCTAGCTACGGTGAACAAATTTTTGTCAATAAAGCGTTGAATAGCAATGGTACCTTGTGGCCTCGTGTACTTAATTCATGGGATGGTTCAGTAGATCACTAACATACTGGTACAAACAATCCTACTGCTTCTGTTAAATGTCACCAACCTTCACTAGTTCTTCGTTTTAATCTGTCTCAGAATTGAATAACAATTAGGAAGAATGGGTAGTAGATAACCGTTCACAGTTGAGAGAAGCGGAAGTATTGAGGCAAAGGGAGCAGTATCTACATTACTGTCGCCTTGACCATCATCTCAACCTCGGCGGGTGTAATGGTTTTAACAAAACATTTTCAGCAGTTGTGCTTCACTTGTTTTTGGTTCACTTATGTTACACTATCTGTCCACGTTCAAGGCATATTTGTGTAGTCATACAGCTGAATACACGTCAACGAGGCAATTGCTCAAAAGGATAACAGAGCAAATTGATAGCAAGCGCGATTTTCGTTCAACCGGCAGACACACGAACTAAACAGTTAATTTGATAAACTTGTTTGAAGGTCGTCTACAAAGTATCGTTTGCCCGAGATCAACCTAACAAGGCTGTGTGTCAACGTCGAATTGTCAATGATTCGATTAAGTAATCCACATACGTGTACACAAGGAGACCCATTCGTGCTTTGATCCTCTCAAGGTCCGCGTTCCGTACATCTTGTCCCATATTGACCAACCACAAACTACAAACTATGGTATACACTATCAGACTGCAGGGGATTCGTATGCAATATTTTATATTCTAGACCTCCTGTCGAAATAGTGAAAATATGTTGACCTTCTTGGAAAACACTTCCCTTATGTTAACGTATGGTCGCACCTTTTGCATATCATAAAAGTTAATCCAATAACTTACAAGTTTGTTGTCCGACGTTATGTTTTCACTACAGTAACAAACCTAGCGTTATTTTTGCTTTGACTTGCCGCAGTTATTTCCATGTGGCTTCACGCAGCCACGTGATCCAGAGGAGTAGCTGTTGCAGGCCGTCATAATCATATCATGTTTATAATCGAAGTGATAATCTCGAGGTGTGTTTCAAGTGAACGGGTACAAAAGTTGAATCGGGGGTGATACTGGAATATTACGTTCAGCAGCTAATCCTTTTTGAAAGTAAAGACATGGTGATGGCTACCGGAAGTAACCAAACGTAACTTACCTATTACCACCTTAAGAAAAAAAATCTGCAGGTGATCTATAATCCATTATATCAAACCTAATGAACCTCTCTGTCTATTCACCAACTTTGGAGGGCCATTACAACGTGTAAGACGATGAATGAATGAACTGAACATGAATGTCAAGCATTTTTGTCCTGTTGCTGGGACATAGAGTAAGCCCCGGTGCAATTCATTTGTACTCGTCCCGATCACGCTGAGTGTCGGCTTTTCTAATGTTGATGATCAAATCAGCTGATTGCGCAACGATTAACGCATCTCTTCGCCGGTCTGATTTATACGACCAGAAGAGCAAACCAGTCAGGCCGTGGATAGCGGATCAATTTGAAGCTCATGTTGAAATGAATAAAATTAAAAAGATTGAATGGCCAATGTTTTACAGATTGGTTAATTTGCGCAAGATTGTTGGGTGTTTATAGAGTGTCTCAATACACCGATTACTGCAGTACCTTAGTTTATATTTCGTCGGCCATTTAGTAGATTGATGGCAAACCATCCGACCGAACCATTCCAGAAGGTATCTGGTAAAGCATATCAAGTCTCGTAACCAACAGACTAGGTGTGAGCAACCAACATAACCGTATAGCATACACGGAAGCAATGATTAGCATATGTATCGATGGGCTTCATTAAACAGTCGGCCCATGCTTCCATCAGACAACCGTGCTGATCAATGCCCTATTAACCTCATATTTGGCATGACAGAAATATCGCATGTCACATTCTCTTGTGAGCAAACTTCACATTGCTCGATCGCCTCTACAGGAGACAGAAACTCTCCTGCTAATGCCAACCGATGATCCCAACACTGAGACTTTTCTCAAAGTTGAAATCACAGAAGTCATTGGATTGTTTAGGCAATATAGTGACAAGTAGTAGGGGATTTGATTGTTATAAATTGAACAACACTCAAATTTGATCTCAGCAGTCGCATTCCTATACGGTTTCCAGTCAACCCATTTTGTAAAGATGCTCTAGACACGCTTTTACCTCTCGTTGTTAGTAGTGCATATCCTCATATGTGCCCGGACTAGAATTCCGGCCACGTTTTCATATGGTAACACTGATCTCACATTGCGCACGATCGAATTTTCATACGCAAACTTTCTGCCACATCCTCTGCTACTTAGCTGTACTTAAAATGTCGCTCAATCAGCCTCATGACTTTTGTGGTCCTAGGTTGGAGAGCAGTCCTAGTCGAAGGATCATCGACTGGAGTAAACAGGACAGTTAATGTCTCCTCTCGATACGACAATGTAAGCTGAACAATGCTGGCAGGAGAATGTGACAGCGTTTGCATGTGATAATTTACTCGTGCATGATGTGTGGTCAATGCTACAGTGACCAACACGTTTGTCACATGAACGGCCGGAGTTCAAATCCCGGACGCGACAAGAGTATGCACGACTGACAATCCGTAACGATGGTGAAATTCGGGTCTAGCACTCCTTTCCGAAAGAGGCTAACTAGAATGTCTTTGAAACTGTAATAACGATCATCAACTGTGGGTGGTTTTCACGATGTAGTAAGCAATATATTTCTCTGCCACTTACGAATATTCATGTGATTGTTTGAGCGAGTCAATAGGAAAGGATGCACACACAGACGTGGCAAGATGAACATTGTTCGCTTGGACAGCACATGAATGTGCACTCATGCATGCATATACGCACGAACATACATATTTCAGCGGTTGATCCTATGTAGCGAGAAGGCGTCCAATAAAGCACAATCTTTATTGTCCAAATCGCCAGTCCCATGCAACGCGCGCTCATAATTCCAACCCGCAACACCCCCCGGTTTCCGTTCACACGTCGTGTGCACTTCTGACCGGTTTACGTGTGTGGTCGGCACTTTCTACCGGGGGGTTTCTGCCTGCCATTCCTCGTCTGTTTGTCCGATTCCGTTGCGCGATGGCTCGTCCGGCTGCTCGTGCTGTCCGCCATCCACCCAATGTTGGACTTGACCGTATTCCAACATCGTGCCGAGGTGTTCCTCTAAATGTTGGAAAAACCACGCCTCCGATCTGGCCGTCTGTCATATTTCGCCTGTCCTGCCTCGCCCGTTGGTCCGATCCAGTCGAGCGATGACTCATCCGGTCACGCACGTTGTTTTTGATTCGATCGCGGCAGGCTTTTGAACGTACCTCTACCCCGTGTTGATGCATTCGGCCGAGCGTTCGAAAACTCGCACCTCCGACCTGACAATCCACTACACTATGTCCCAATCTAAACGTTGTCGGTTCACTACACCTTCTCAACGTATTATTCGAAACCTGTATCAGATTCACAATAGCGTCTGTGTAAATGGTATGAATTAGTGACCATTAGCAACCGTTAACGGCAGTCACATAGAATGTCCGGTTAGTTGCATCACAAACTAAGAGCATGATTAAATTGCACAGGCGCACTTTCTACAATCGTCTGTCATGTCGTGATATGATTGCAGATCACATTGGAAATGTTGAAACGAAGTGAAAATCTTCATACCTGGGGATTACTGTCATAAATCTCCATTGTAGTTCGCATCATTAATTTGCTCTGTCGCTTTTATCATTATCTTCTCCTCCACAAGAAAAAAAAATCCCGAATAACCTCTTTATTTTGAGCGCCACAAATTTGTCATTGCTTGTCCTTGTTAAGAACATGAGCGATCTTTTGTTTAAATTAGTCAACGACTTTCATCAGTTCTTATACTGTGGCATTTCCAGGTCTAATTCGATAACCTTACGGGGCTGTGGGTTACATTAGCCACTGCAAAACGTCTATATAAATAGGCTAGTCAATCTAGACCGTTAAACATCAATTCTTCCGACAGAAAATGACGTGTGGGAAAAACTACAGTTAGGTAGCGAAAATCACGTCAATGACAGACACTTTTACGCTCAGAACGGAAACTCTACATCTCGACCATACGGATGTTTCAAATTAAGGTGGACGGCCGTGAACCTTAATCAATTTTGTTTACAAATCTTTTTGCGTGATGGTATAATGATTGCCTGACCCAGATAGATTTGATTGTTCTGAGTTAAATGAAGATTAAAGTAAACGAATCGTGTGAGTAAAGACTTTCAACCTATTCTCACAGCCAAGGGAGAGTTACAAAACATACCAATAACAGATGTCGTTTGAATTTCGTAGTGAAAAGTCTTTATATAAACGAGTTCGCGAATGAACTTCCAGAGCCAGATAGTTGCTCTTCTGACGGTTAACATTAAACTAGTACCCAGGAGTAACCTCATGAGTATTTCCAACTCAAGTGTCCCATAGCAAAACTTCATCATAAAATCACAAAGCTGTGGTTACTACTCAGCTTTAGGTTTCAGTCCACAGATAGAAGAGATACCTGTATTAAACCTAAATTATCCTGAGCTCCATTACACGCTCTGTTTTGAGCGTCACACAAATCGAATTCATTGTCAGTTGCATTTTTGTTCAAGCCTTACAACCGGCTTATCATATACATTTTGAGTTGAACTATTTTTATGGGTGATACTTCCACTAAGAAACTGATACAAAACACCAACATCCACCAATATTCGTCCACTAACTACACTTGACTGTTTTAGTCATCTTGTAGCCTGATACTATTTACCCTGGGTTTACACCGAATACACATTCTTTGTATGTGCGTGTGTGTGTGAATCACATGTGGTCTAGCACAAACCGCTTGTAGTATAAGTGGGACGGCATGCTTCGGCTTGAATCACTGTGACAGGCTGATCCACACTTACATAACACAAGTGTATATGTCTTCCTTTATTTGTACACTCGAAGTTGGCAAAAAGCGCCTAAAGTGTCAGCTTATGAATTCAATCTGTTGTGACGATGCCAGGTTTCAACGGCGTGTAGTTTCAGATATCACTCAATTCATTCTGTTCACAGTTGATCTCGCCGCAACTCACTAATTGACTTCGCATTACATTCTATGTACGCATTGAGCCGGATACGTTGACTTATACATAACCTGCGAAAATACTCTAGAAAGCTTATCATTTCACTGTGGTACTCAGTGGAGTGTGCACACAAGTCTTCTGCTGCCTTTGTGACTCAGTTAGTTCTGATATAAGGACGGCGGTTAGTGAAATGTTCAAGAAAGCACCACTTGCAACTCGGTCATTTGTGTACAAGGTGCGTGTACAAACGATGCAGAAATTTTCTACTTCATCATACAATTTATATGAGGCACAGCTCTGTCTCCTCTGTATTCCCGATTATACTTTTTTACCCGGAAGTTGTTTTGCTATTGAGCGATGTGATGATGTTAAAGGTGTCAGTGCTTTGAGTCACTCAGGTTGACTGCTCTCACCGGTCTAGTTTAACACTCCTCTGGTAGCCTATATATATATATATATATATATATATATATATATATAATATTCGAACTGACCTCCAACCATAAGCCACTACATCCGACAGTTGTTGTGTTCGGGGGCAAAACAAACGTGGACAGTTACATATGGTTGAAATTGGTTTCGTTTCTTTCTATGTGATCAACAAGGAGAGGAACTGTCCAGGAAGCCGGTATTCACAGTTTGCTGCACTCCTATTGCAGAAATATCTGTTGGTTTTACTTGCTTGTTTTCGCGAGAGCCGAGCGTTAAGATCATGCTCGTGCTCACCGTGGTATGCTCGCATACTTGCAACTTACTGTCAACCGTGTTCATTGATGACTGTTATGTTACGGTCGGGCATTCTTGTCGGCTAAAAACATTCATCTGACTGCCGGGTTGCACTCTAGCTGTCTTACAGTGTACATTTACAGGTGGTCAAGCAGAATTAAAAACTGACTGTACAGAGTTGCTTGTGTAATGCTCGCATCGATAAGACTGCTGTGTCAACCTTGTACAAAATGGTCTAGATAAATGCAGGCGCACTTCATTAGGACGTCAATGATAACTAAACTAATGGATATCACGCAGAAGCTACGATAATAAAAGAATCTGACTCACAGAAGGTGTTCACTGGTATCGAAAATGACCACCACAACACTTCAACTTACCAGTGCCTGAGAAGAGACGATGTGGTGTGGTTATCTTGGACTAGTGAAGCACGATCGAAGATGCCAGAATATTTATAGTACGACAGAGGTGAAAAAATTAGGGGAAAGATTCGTGCAGTGTTGCCAAGCCACTGAGTTAACAGGGTGAAGAGCAGACGTGAGTGCACAAACTCTGTATCGTGTTGCTAGGTCACTTTGTTCAGTTAGTACGACATGCGAAGAATAACGCAAAAGTCTTGTTGTACAAAAGTGAAGTGCCGGTAGTTATTGGAACTAAGGAGCACGTTACAATCTGAGAGTGGTAAACGTCACCTGTTCCTGACTTGACAAAGAAAAAAAATGGGAAATCATGGTATTTTGAAGCTTATCAAATGACGGCGAGGTTCAGCATGACAGCTTATCTTTGTCTATCAAGTGGGGCACTTGTGCATTCACAGTGCGCCCCTGAAGTATGAATCCAGCAACAAAATCCGGAGTTTGAATCACAGAACTTATGGTGTCACTATTCCCAGCTAGGGTGTGTGAGACACCGGTCACGTACCCACAGGTTTTGTATTAAATTCGTTGGTGATACCCACCATATGTTCACCATAGGCCTCAAATAAAAACTAGTTCAATACGCTGTTTACTTGTCGAGTTACCGGCACGTCGTTCTCTTATTCGTGTCCCAGGAGTGAAACCTGGTTCCGGCATGGTAACTCGTCCAAACCAGGACGCGCGCGGCTACTGCCTGACAAAGTGAATTGAGAAAGTGTGAACTAACATAAGAAAAGTCAGACAGACAGGTGAACGTAGACAACAAGCTAAGTCACCCTAAGGTCCACAAGTCCGATGTGCCTTCCACGAAATGAAAGTATCGATTCCAAACCGTCATCAGTCGTTTACACGTACAATCTGCGCAGTTAATTTTCGATCAATTTTATTAATCTGTAAATGTGCCTCGTTGCTGAGTAAGACATTTCACTGTTTAGCGTTTCGTAAGAAAATTATCTTTAGGGGAATACCGTATTTTTACCTCGTCTGTTCGCAGTCACTGATACATGCTTGTCATCAATTCAGTGTTGCCTCTCAAGTCCTGAATCGTGGGTGGAGCGTCAGGTGTTATCGTTCGTGTACCACGGTGGCCAAAACGATGGAACGATGGAACGAACGACCGGCCTAGAAATGTGCGTACACAGCCCACACACATCCGTAGCTGTGGTTTCAGCGATGTGTTCCCCCCGCCCTTCACCCACCCGACTCGGTTAGCGGGCCTGTTCGCTGGTCTGGCCCTGGCGTCGGACAAGCTCAGATCATCCGTACTAATTGGGGCAAGCCCTTTGGTTCGGGCTCTGGACTTTTTTCGGGTCCCATGTATCTGGGACGTGTTGTTGTTTCGTTTGTTCCAAGGCCTTGTAACACGCTGACGTTGCACCAGATGCCTTTGTCTTGACAGCCGCATTTTGGTCACCATCGTATTAGCACACAATGACTAGGTTGGTGCTTGCCAGCCTTCTAAAACAATTTTTCTACCGATCGGTTAAACGACACGAGATCCGTTCTCACTCGCCAACCTTACAATCAGCGCGTCCGATCAGAAGTCTCAGGTGTTTAGCGTGTCACGGCAGTTTGTCATGACTAATGGCTCAAAGCGAGACCCAATGCCGGACACAGTTCATGCAGTTATGGGCCATCAAGTCGCATCTATCAGATATCCCAATCGTTTCGTCAAAATTGATGTTCATAAGATCGATGGTTTGTTAGATAAGAATCCGTCTAACTATTTCGTATTTCAGTTCGTTTGACATGAAAAAATTAATGTTGTTTTGGCCTGAGATTAATTGTTCCCTCCAAACCCACGTGACAATAAAAATCTCTCATTCCAGTGCAATCGTGTGAATATAATTTCTAATATTGTATAGCAAAAAGGGTAGTAAGGATCACAAATTCGCATTAAAGTGTACCTGGTTCACTAAATGATTAAGCTATTCTGACCTGCACAATTTTTTCCCATATGTTATCATGTTATTCCAATAGGTAATGATGTTAAGCTGCTTACCAGTTTTCATAATACCGGGATGGATTGAAATCAGTTATTTTTTTCTTCCCAGCAAGACCGGTGTATTTCACTAACAACACATTGGGCCTGAGTTACGTGAACCAACACGGGTTATTCGCCGCACATGCCGTAATCATATAGATCAAACATACTAGATAGATTGGTCTTTTTCGTCGCTTGCACACAGAATGACAGCAACTTTTGCGATGTATTTGTTTGGCTTCATCAGAAAGACACGAAACCATAAAGATTGAAAAGCACATGTTTACTACTCCAACTTTAGATTTTCAGCCTTCTGTTAAATGTTCACAGGACTCTCATTCTAAGCGGAATCACCATAATTGATTAGACTTTACCTGGTCAAGCTAACCCACTTTTAACGATGCTGATCGATAAAGTGATCGATTTTATCGGAATCTTGGTGAAAATCACTAATTTTGTACAAATGCATTGATTACGATCGTACAAGGGTAAACGCAATCGGTCGACGTTGAAAACCTAGGTTTGTCGAGACATAACTCCCAAAAAGTATGCTGTTGTTTTTGTAAACTGAATGTTTTATCGGATGTTTACCATTGAAATTTTCCCAGTGTTTAAAACGGGTTGACCACCATTAATCTGGTTTCCATGGTATTAATAAATAAATACGATAAATACGATAATCGGTTTTGTTACGTGACAGTGTTGACTCGTAATAATTTGAATGAGCATGTTAGTGTGTCAAAGAAATAGACCACTCGGGTAGTATCTTTTAGTTAATAGATATCAGTGTTTCCATGGGATTGTTTCTCATTGCCTGTTTACTGTCAGTGGCAGTTCGAGCCACAGTAGAAATGGATATTCTGGTGTGCATTTGATTAAACAGTAGATCAGAGTGCGAATTAATAGTTCCGAAAGGCAACACTAAAATTCTTGTTTGAAGACCCTACCTGTTGCAACTTTGTCGGCACAGAATTCCACAATCTTGTTTGTAAATGTATAAGATGATTCCCATTGTTCTTAAACTTTCATTTTCGTAAACCAGAAGTGGTAATTACGTTGTGAGTAACTGTGGCAAGAATCGCGGATCGATAACAGTGTTGGCTGGGTTCATGTTTGAGGCCCGTTAGGTTGAGTAATATCAACAGCCACTGTTTGTGTAAAGTTACGTGTTACTGATATGTGGAGCGCTCCGAAGCAGTAACACAAGTGTACTCACACGTATAAACCAAAAAGACAGCTGATCGTCTTTCTTATACAAATATCGGGAAATTCTTCTCCGAATGTCAAAATACGTGATACTGAAATAGTTTGAAGAATGTACTGTCAAAGTTCCTTTTCTCATCTTTTCTTCCACAATCAGTTGAACATGAAAATGGACTCATTGATTGTTGTTTACTGACAGCAAAATGACCAAACGGCAAATGCAGTTGCAATCATGTTTATACAGACCGAATAATTCGATAAACACCTTATTAGATGAGGGCAGGTCCCAAAAAATGGTTAAAAATGTAGGTGACGACACTACTTCTAATCACTCAATTAGCCCGCCAAACCTGACGCCGTCTTTTTTCAAGAACACTTTAATAACAGATGACCAATCTGACCCAGTTAGCCTACTCACATTATTGTGAGTGATCGGAGCCAACCGTTACTGGCCTTCATTTAAACCGTCCTGATCCAAACTCATAAACCTATGTTGCGTGCACAAGATGGCTGAAGCAACCGAATGAGTCTTTAAGCTCAGTCTGTTTCTATTTTTACAGTGCACATGATCGTTATGTTCTACCCCGTCACAACGAGGCGGGACCCTGAGGCGGTGTGACGGCTTGCGCATCTCGATGACCTTTTGGGCTAAACTGCACGGTGTGGTGACCACACCGACAGTCACTCATACCAGGCAGGCCAATGTGTGAAGGTCTGAAAAGCTACAGTCTCCTGGTCTTCCATTTTGGGGTGTGGAAGAAGGTTGGCATCTTTGCCGAAAAATGCACCACTTCTGGAGTTCTGTCGGCCACCCGCTGCCTTGCCGTACAGGCTTTTGAACCATAGGTTTTGGTTGAGAACCCTACTCGTTCTTCTATCTAGGTCTGGGCTCCCTGGCGGTACCACAGCCTACGTACAAACATGAATAATCACAACATAATAAATTCCACACCACATCCGCCGTCTCGCAGTTTATTCCAGGTCGCCCTATCAGCTGCATACAACAGGATGCATAGGCGAAAACTTTCTGCTGCCCACCCCTCTCAGACTGTCCTATCAGATTTGGTTCTCAGGCCCCTTCCAATCCCAACTTTCGGGAATTACTCCGCAGGTCCCACAATGGATATGGCTAATCATAGTAACACTGTGCCGGTAAGTCCTATCTCTTACAACTCAGTTTCAGATCTCCCTTGTCCCTTGCTCAGGCCTAGAATGCGAGTTAACATGGATGCCTCCAACGTTCGCACGTTAAAACGAGTAGATCAGCAGGCCGCTGTCGCACGAACGTCACTCTCGTTGAATGTCGATGTCTATTATGTTTTGGAGACCAGAATCTAGAACAGTAGTCAACGTACGGAAATAACAAGAGCACCCGCAGTATACCGGATGCTAGTTACACACTTCAGATGAATCTATGGCCGCTGTTACGGGTTATGGTGGGGTAGGTATATATCCCAACAGGACGGCCGCGGCGACATTAGTGGATTGGAGTCCTGTTAACAGTAGACTTTGTACCATCCACCTGGCAAGTTCTGTCAATGTCAGATCTAGAGGCAAGACATCCAGAGAAGTCTTCTCATTGTATCCGCTTACACCCATACTGACTATGGTGACACCAGCGTTTAGGTCGCTGTTGATTCCGGCCACAATCAACGAAATCCATGTTAGGATCACTACAAATGAAAGTGAGAGTTAGGTGGCAGGAGTTCCGCTTTGAGGCTCGAAACACCGATCCCTTACACCCAGCTCAGCTACGGTAACACCCATTCACCCAGTCATGGTGAGGGCTGTGCACAACTCCAATCTCAACTACTCATATACCTATAATTATTCGTCTATCGTACCGCAGGTTCTATATATATATATATATATATATATATATATATATATATATATATATNTATATATATATATATTCCTATGCATTGATGGAATTAAATTCTGGCCGAACATTTCTTACATTATTACCCGTGACCCATTCTGTATCGAGACTGCGAACTCTCACTTGAACTCTCCTTCGTCTATTTTGTACCGCATCACTGGATTATTTACGCTATCGCGTTGTTGGTTGATATTTGTTGACGGATAAATTCCGTGCTCGGAGTTCACTTGGTTGTAAGTTGTATAATTTGCTAACCGTTGCTTATTTGTTTACAGAACCAGTTCTGTCCCGATAGACTGCGAATTGACGTGAATCCTGACAGTTTCTACAGACGCCTTTTGTTCGGATCTGGCCGCTCTTCTTCGGTCGACAAGTGGCTCTGATGTGGTCGTTCTGGCCGGAGATATAAATGCAAGGTCGGCCTCCTTGGTGAGGCTGAATCTCGTCTAGGTAACAAGTTTGGGAAAAGCATCACACCGTTCAGATAATAGCGGGCGATTGTTGCAGTTGTGCGCTCAGCACAAACTATTTTTCGCCAGCATTAAGTTTAGGCATCGCGCAGGTCACTGCTATACTTGGCGCCCGCCTTCTTCGAATCAGGCCTGATCTCAGATTACCCACCTAACCATTAGCTATAGACGGCGGGGTTCCATTCAATACTGTCGTTCTTATT
>QNGE01001694.1:87031-100758 GCA_008508345.1 Paragonimus westermani
CCGCTTTCTAACCTCCTCGTTACTTACACGCTGGTGCCACCCGATACGAGCGACTGAACGCAGACATCGGTGGTCGAATACTTGAAGACGGTTCACGAGGTCATCTGGACCAGCAGCCTTACTACGCTTGAGAGCCGCAATGCAATTGCGGACCTCAGTCTCAGTGGGTAGTTCTAAGTTTACCGACCATGGCACTACATTAAAAGTTTGTGACGGCAACGCGGTAGAAGCAGTAGGCCAGTTAAATTGACCTTCAAAGTGTTCCACCCATCACTCTAACCTTCTGGACTTAGTATAAATGAGTGTGCCATCTGTCTCGCTGATAGCTTCACTGACAGACGGTAGCCTGGGACCAGTGGCACGGATAAGCTTAAACACACACATTTATAATAAGTCCAGAAGTTCGGAGCGGTGGTCGGAATACTTTGAAGGTCACTTCAGCTGCCTCCTGCTTTTATTATGTTGCCGCCACAAACATGTAGTGTAGAACCCTGGTCGGTAGAGTTGGGGTCTCCCATTGAGACTGAGGCCAGCAATTGCGTCTCGGCTCCCAAACGTAATAACACTGCTGGTCCACATGATCTCATTTCGACACTTTTTCAGAGAAGGTGAGGATGCGTTAGTAGAAGCCTTGACTCAGCTATTTCAACTTGTGTGGACGACGGAGACCATCCCTCCATGTTGGGGTCACTCGATAATAGTTTCCATATTCCAAAAGTGAATTCGATGATCCTGTGGATTGCTGTGATAACATAGATTTGAAATATTAGACAATGAAGCTATGGAGGTTGCTGATCGATTTTAATACTTTGGACGGTGCACCGGCCATAGTGGAGGTGGTGGAGTAAAACAGAAGTGCATACCTCCAAGGCTACAGCAGTGTTAGCCAATGTTAGGCTATGACGACAGAGAGGTATTGCTCCGAAGCTTAAAGGTTAGGAGGTGGGTATTTGGCACTGACTGCCAAACGAGTTCTTTTGTCCAGTCCTTACATTTCCACAGATTTAGATGGTTAAGTCATGTATTACGGATGTCAACTAGTTGCCCACCACACCGAGCACTCTTTGCCGACGCTACGGTCATTTGGCGTAAGGTGCGAGTTGGACAGATGATCAATTGACGTAGAGATGAAGTCATTCACGAACAGGTTAACCACTGTAGATCGGGTTCTTCTCCCGGGCTGGTGCCCTCGTAATTCACAGAGTCGGTGGCTTGCGACATCAGGTGAGATGGCGGCTAACCGAGCTCAGTGGCGTGAGTGTTGTTGTTGTTTGTCCAACTTGACTGTGAGGCGAGTGCATTTAGTAACACGGGGCAGTGAAAGCCGTGGTGAAGCTCTCTTTCTGATGACGCCTTACTTTCACTTACAGCGTCATTGTTTGTTTGCAAGGTGTAAGCAACTTGATGTGCGTTTGAATACAGACGTAGCTAGTTTTTAGTGATCAGGCCCATTCGTGGCCCATTCATGTTTTTTCTCCTCTCCTTCTACATACAGCTTGTGTTATTTATTCCTTAAAGTTGTATGACAGTAAGGCATCAGTGTGTACCACGGATGTATTGCTGTCTATGATGATGATGATGATGATGATGATGATGATGATGATGATGATGATGATGATGATGATGATGTTTCTGTTCTACCTCTGCGAGTGATGACAGTAAACGAAATAACAGCATACTGCAACGTGTCTCTTGCTGGGAAAACTTTACTAGTCACAACGTTCTGGTTATCTTGTAGTAGCACCGCTTGAATCAAATGACACATTAACAATCCACAATACTCTACCTAAGATTGTTTCGTTCTTGTCTGTTCTGTTCGAGGTTTTAGCGTGCAGTAGTTCGCCAAGTGCCAAATATTTTGCCCAACCGGACACACTTGCTACAGAGTGATTAGTAAGCAACTTGTTCAAGGTATTTCTGTTTTTTAAATTCGGAAATTAACATTTCAAGCACTCGCATTTTATAATACTACGTGAGTGCCGTTCCTAGCTTTTGTGGCCGTTGTATATGCAAACCTGTTCACATGTAGCTATCTTTGTTCGTTGGAATCAACGAGGCTCAATTTCAACCCATTTTGAATTTGGATAAACGATTAATCGCAATCTTACAGCAAGCAATTTCAAACGGACAGTTGTGTCATTGCTGTGAGTTGAAATGTCTAACAGCTGAGGGACGATAAGATTCATGTCGCCAGCAATGAAACGTTATGTACCGATCAAATCGAGCTGCTGTGTAAACGAAAAACTGAGCAATTCGTTTGTTAGTAATGATAATCGGGTATAGCACGTGTCCTTTTAAAAAGGATTTCCTCAGTGAGAGCAAGGAGAAGATAAAGCCGAAACAAGTATAAAACCTATCTGTTAGGTAATAATGTTTCAAACTTGCTTTTGGGTAAATAGATCGCATATTCGTGAATAAAGGACTCTTTCTCTGCTGCAAACACCCATCAGAACTGACAGAAGCGTTTTTCGTAGGATTATATAAATTGTGAGGGAAAAGCATCCCATCCCATAAGACTTTCCCGAAGTCAGTGCGACTCAATGGACAAGACAACAGCACTTGGTCCGAACA
Source organism: Paragonimus westermani (assembly GCA_008508345.1). Lineage (NCBI taxonomy): Eukaryota > Metazoa > Platyhelminthes > Trematoda > Plagiorchiida > Troglotrematidae > Paragonimus > Paragonimus westermani. The sequence goes on from QNGE01001694.1 coordinate 89,603, forward strand.
GTCAATCTATTTGTCAGCTCTGAAGTGTTATGGGTTTTTGGGTTTTTTTATGCATCAAAGCGTTACAGACTCTTTAAAAGAATGTGATCTACCGGATGCCCACCTCCAGGTAACGAATAACCCTATTTACACATTTGGCGAAAAGAAAAAAACTGATCGATGTGAGGTTCTCCAGTTTTTTTATTGTGTGACAACAATATTACACACACAGGCTAAGACATTGTGAGAGTTTCCAATTCATTACCAAAATTCAAGGAACAATCTTTCAAAACCAAGGACCACAAGAAAACACTGAATCCAAGGCTTTTTCAGAGCATGGAAATAATCGGAGGAGGCAGATATGCTAATGAATATTGTAGTATAATGAGCGCACTTCGAATACTATCTTAAAAAGTATAAACAATCAAGAGTGTCTCATCTTTTCCATTTTTCTACAGAACAACCTTCTCCGGTTGGGAGTGCAGCGGTGCCTGATCACATTTGCAGGAGGTCACGCACAATGAGTATTGTTCGTGTCTCAGTGATCATTTGAAGAATATTGCTTTAAAGTGGTTCGAAGAACAAAACTACGGCTGTATAAACCTGACATTAAGTTCCTTGGTTTAGTGCACGTAGGATTTCAGATTGCCAGATTTGTGTATGTTGGATTGTATATCTAAGTTATCCGACCGTTGGTCAGTGAGAAGTCAGGCGTAATTTCGCCCGATACCACTTTCGTACTGTTCCGTTCCGCAAAGAACCGCGCTAATTTATGCCCCCCAAGTGTTTTTTCTATTGATGAAGGTTTTGAAGTAATGTATTACTTTTGAATTTCTGACATTGTTGTAAATTACTCACCGAAACCTTTGGGGAGATCTGTGTCAGAGCTCACGTAATTTGCTCGTTGTTCGACACTTCCGTAGGATTATAACCACATTCACAAACCTCACAGGTTTCTTTCAGTTGTGTAGTTCTTCGTGGTTTGCGGAAAGGGAGATCGCCGCTAATCAACGGTGCAATATACCTTTTCTGAAGGGGGTCACTGAAATGAGTTCTAAAATGTCAGTCGCTGTCCTAATTCTGTCGGAGTCCAGTCCTTTCACAAGTGATGAACGAAGAAAATGATACCGGTACGCTGAGTGAAAGTCAGTTTACTACGGACACACAATGCTGCGGAATTCACACTAACTTACACCCTAAGTCGAATTGCATCTCCGCCTCCGGAACCAAGGGTGTCTTCGTTCACCAAATTTTACATTATTTCCCTACTCTCGTGTAGCTTCTAGGTAGGTTACACTGGCATAACAATTGTGTTGGTGAATTATCCTATCTCGGGACATGTCCCAGAATGGATGAGAAGGCAAGCACAGCAAGTACAGATCGGGAAGCATGTATTCGCATAACAAGCACTAAACAAGACCACAAGTATTCATTTATGAATAAAGATTATTATTATCAAAATGCTCTCCTGGATACCGTTGTGAACAGTATTCTTAGAAGACTACGAACGTGACAATTTTGTAACAAACTGAAGTAGTGCTCGTCGGTAATAAGCCATTCCCAACAAACTCAGATCTATTTCGATTACAACACTCCTGAGGAATGCCACCCGAGGTGGTTGAAACGTAGAGTATTACAACTTGCTCGTAACGTTGTGTTATTCACAATCTGTTTATCGGACTCAGATCCAATTGTTAATTTTCCTTTGTTCTACAAAAATGCCCCCTAATCAACATTCGTATGCAATCTATAAGACAACTCACGTCTTGAATACAACTTTCATCTCAACTACGCCTGGTGAGGGATTAAAACTCACTACACTGCATATACAGATACCTAATGTTTAACATCCTTCAATGAGTTACCCCAGTTAGCTGGTCAATTTTTGAGCGGGTTCATTCGAGTAATTTTTACACTTCACAGTCTGATGTTTGTTTTATTATAAAACATAATTATGCTTCGAACTGACAGCATATTGTACGCTTCGAAATCTATGTTACGTCGTTCTGATATTGAACTACGTTCATTTTGGTTAACTGTTGGACAACCTGCACGTCGATCATAAGTGAGCTTAAAATTGAAGGGTTACCGATTGATTGTCAGTTGTTTCACATAATGTGCCCAACCGATCCGGTCAGGTAAAATTGTTTTCTAACAGCAAGGCACCAGGAATCTGTGTGTGCTCCGCAGTGTAGCAATAATCAAGGCCCAAGTAGTGTTCAATACAGAAATGGACAGATGACATTATTTATTTATAAATCTGCAAGAACCGAATGCATGCATCTTTAGCAGATTCAACACATCCTCGTTCTCATTAACATATTGTGGTGGATTGCCAGGTCGGAGGTGCGAGTTTTCGAACGCTCGGCCGAATGCCTCAACGTGGGGGGAGGTACGTTCGAAAACCNACGAGCCAACGCGCAACGGAATCGGACAAACAGACGAGGAATGGCAAGCGAAAAACCCTCCGATAGAAGGCACCGGTCACACACGTAAACCGGTTAGAAGTGCACACGACGTGTGAACGGAAACCGGGGGGCGCTGCGGGTTGGAATTACGACTCATAAACGAGAGAGCGCGCGTTGCATGTGACTAGCGATTTGGACAATAAAGATTGTGCTTTATTGGACGCCTTCTCGCCCACTAAGGATTAGTGGCTTGGACTCGTAGACGAATAGCCTGTTGACCAACAGATTGTGTAATTTAATAGAACACGTAAAGTACTAGTCGCTGAATGAACCTTAACATAATCTCAGGGACTGTTGGGAAAATATGGAAGCCTACTGGGTTTCTGGTTGTCAGACAACCCTCAACAACAAAAGCACGAGTAAACTTCCACCAGTAAAAATTGAATGAATCCCGAGTATATCACAATAGTACCAAAACTTGAAATAGCTGTCAGTGGAATACTCAAAGTTATTTAATTTATGGTTTAACATGCCAAACAAAAAATAGTTTTCATGTTTAATACTGAATGAAACGTTAACGTTTATACTATATGAGCACGAAGTGAACTAAATTTGTCAAAGAAACATAAACCATGATGAAATGCTAGATTACTTATACGACAGTGGTCGTAACGACATCGCAATCAGATTAGAATACGAGGGAGTATATATGACCACTTCCACTTGTGAATCAAGACAGGCGATTTTCGGAGGCACTTACTTACAGGAAGAAAACACGCTGTTTTGCTTTGGCGATTGTATCGAAATGGTGACGTGTGCGTGCACTGCCCATAGGCCCCACACGCATGGTCTGTGTTTGTGTGTAACCTACTTCGTTCCCCATACACGTCTGTTGTTTTACACTAGCTTGTGTGTTTGCGCAACTCGTACGTTTTCTATCTACGATGATATTTTGGTCGCATCCCTGTCAAAAATGTTCTGGAAATACAATTTGCTTACTCCGTCAACTGCTTTTTTTCTCAAGTGAATGAATCAGCTAACGCTTTGATTCCACCACAGACGATGTGCCAGTTGTTTCACGGTTATTCTTCTCTGTGGATGTTGATTATTTACAGAATTTTGGTCATTCACTGTGGCAGATACATAACGTCAACCAGTCACACCATCCGCTATTTCAGTGACGCCACTCATTCAACCATTTGATTGTTATTGGGCTGGACCACATTTTCTCACCATTAGGATTTCCTATTCAAACTGTTTATCACTTGAACCGCTAAGCAATTCCGTTGACTAAGACTTGAATGTCTGAAATTTACGTTATTTCAAACTACTGATGAGTAGCGTGGCACATTCATGATTTTAGATCGGACTCAATTGTGAAAAGTCAGAGATTCGGCTGGATTCGAGCCAGCGACAGATACAGAATGCCTCAACGCGGCAAGCGCTCTACCAGCTGAGCTACGAAGTAGAATGAGGAGCCCAGAAATTTCACGCTTGGACACTGTTACCCACCCGTTCTACTGCCTTATTTCACTGTCTTATTTCAAATTGAGCAGAGTATATGCATTTCGAATGAGGTTCTCGGTTGGCCCCCTTTGTAATTAACAAGCATGTATGGACAGTGTTCAGAATGCAGGTCATTTCGAATGCAGAAAGAACAGAGACGCTCTGTCTATTCCATAAAATAATTGGCTTTTCGGTTTTTCATTGCACAAACATTTGTAAAAAAAACCTATCGTCAGTAGATATTTCTTAAATTGTGTGCTACACTGTAAGATAGAAGACATCAAGAGTATTTCGGCTTCAATTATTTCCACTTTGTAAAACCGTTTTTTAGTGGGACTGGACAGTTTACAATTTTGGATTATGTTACTAATCTACACATTGAAAAGCTTTGAAACAACAAAACAGTAACCAGGCAAATTTCGATAACGTTGAAGAGCTTCTTGTGTTCACTAAATAGAAAAATGTCTGGAATCGAAATTATCGCGAACTGGCCTCTGCGTAACTCCAATGCTAATTCAGCATAGTACAGGGGCTGATTGGTCTTGATATGGTTACTGAAAGCCCAAGAGTTTCTGTTGATACTGAGATGACTACGTGTTCCAATTGCAACACCTACTTTCTTTTGACAACTAATTTCGGGTACAGATCGGCTGCGGATTTTAGTTGGATCACTAACTTAACGCATGCCGTCTAATTCTACATTCGTCGAGACAGCAACCATTTGTAGAATCTTGCGATGACAGAAGCAGTAAAACTTCTCATCGTTGTACTTTATTTCGCAGGCATTCTGTAAGTTAGAAAATAGTTAATGGTGACTGAAATATTGCCGTAAACTGAGCATTTCTTCGAATGTTCAAAGCTGGTATATTTCGGGTACTTTTCTAAGATTTTCGGGGACTGTCGTTTGAGATCTCGCACACACGGAGAACTTGAAAAGTATTACGATCGGATCAGTCATGTATGAAGTACTTTCGAAAGGTCACACCTCGTTGTTCACAATCCCCAATTATTCTTCATGATAGACCAGCAGAACATTCGGTTTCTCATATGACGGAGAGAGTGTTTGGTAAAAATCATTACGTCCTACTTGACAACTTCTCCGCCAGTTCGGCATTAAATTTGTGTGCAAACAAACGGTGATCAACGCCTGTGGGGACACTACGCTTGAACTGCAAAGGTAGGTCCTTAGAACCAAACACAGAACTTCTTGATTTCTGTGAATGTCATTTCTAATGGAACGTGTGAGATAGCCAACATCTCATAAAATACCTTTCACTCCTACATCCAGGTCATAATCGTCTGTATCAGCACCTTTGAACCGCACCCGTCGTAACCAGAGTGTTTCCAACCAGCGGACTGGATGATAACAGGGAATAAACAACGCCGTTTCATTCAGCAACGCGAACAAATGTGGGGTTGAAACTATTGACAACATAATGTTGATGTTTAACAGCCCGCACACATCCAATCAATGACTGATGACAAGTTGGGAAAATTCACTCGACGTACAAGTTTCGAAAGCATGCATTCGTTATAATGTAGTACTGGATTTTAAAGCCTACCTGAACGAGTTCGTACTCAATCTAATGATATGCTAATTTGAACGCTACAGAAGTTGCCGGGGGGTTATGTCACACGGTGAGAGTCATATATGTTCGTGAGAATATGCATTGACATATAGGTATACACAGCTATATATGTCAAGGTATAACCAAGGCTGTGGTATCCACCAGTCGCCCCCAAGGTTAGTCATTAACAATCATGTCTTGGATTTTGAGATAAGTCTTATGAAACGTGCTGGTTAAATCTCTGAATTCGAGAAAAAGCTATGGCAAACAAGTGTCCATCAGGATGTTGTTTGATGTGGATTTTCAGACAAATTTCATTCTTCCCCGCTTTATCAAAGAACTCACAAGAAATCATTTCCAAAAGAACTCACAAGAAATCATTTCCAAAATCATTTCTAACAACCTTTTTCAATGAGGTACTGTCAAGTCGTTGATTAACGCAGCAGAAACGATAAGCTAGAACTGGTCCACCTGCGAAGATGAGAATTTTATTGGAAACACTGCAGAAATATGCAAAACCCGTTTTCCACCAGTGACTGACGACGGGTATTTTCCATCAGGATAGAATATAGCTTATCAAATACACACTGAATAAACCGGACAAAGATTATGTAACATGTCCCATGTTGGCTGGTGATACGAAAAAATACAACTTGCTCTCCTCGTTTGTGGACTGAAGTTTGTATAACGATCACGTTGAATGACAACGGTACACGCACACATATGCCTTGCTCAAACGAGGGCGGCACAGAAGGCCTAGGAATCTAGCTACCTCGCGTAATGGCGTTTGCTATTAGTACTAGGTACGTCAAATGATCAGCCCATCGAACTATCGATACCAAGTGTTAACGGAATCTGTTCGATATTGACAGTTCCATAATACACGTTAGGAGTCATAAGCTGGTTTCGAACAAAATGAACCGCTCCGTTGAGCTCTGGCGGTGTTGTGAGCCAAAAAAGTCACAATGATTACTTATTCAGAAGATCAACACACGCAGTATGTGTAAAACACTGCTTCAAATAGAAACATTCATTTGCACATAACATTGATCGATGTATAGAAAACACCCATTCTTTCCGGAATCCATTCTAATGTTTCTTCTTGTATTTTCGCCCGTTTACTTAAAAACCCAGATACGTGCCTTCGCCTTGCTAGTAATTAGCCGTATAATATGACCGTTCATCCTAACTACACAAGTTGGCTATAACCAACCGGTTGGGTTATTGTCTCATGTCAGCACTTCCTTCCAATGGTTTGCCAGTCTGGGTTGACTGTTCTTATGTGGTTCCATTCAGTCGTGCCTATCACGGACGGAGAATTTACATTGTCCCATAAATGTTAGTTTGGACAGCAATATCATGCGTGTNATCATGCGTGTGTAATGAGCTCAGCGCGACCCTCAAAAAGTTCATACAGCAGACTAATGGGAACACCATTGACGAAATGGCCTCAACCGACTGCAACTGGTGGTTAGTTGGGATGTCCGACAGATGCTGTTACTAAATTACTGACGTACAACAAACTTTCACCCGTCGATCTGTTGGCTAGATGCGTGGTAGCAGCAGAGTATTTAAATTGTAGGCATGAAAGTGAATCAATAAACTTTCAGAAACAGACGGATTGTGATCGTTAGTTAACTTTGTCACAAGGTTCATGACTATCAACATTACTGTGTAACTCATGCGCACTTAATTAACTGCCTTGCAGTTGGTGACTACATGAACATGTAGGATTCGGAAATTTATCCATTGAGTGTCATAAGGCTTGACTTGACAAGAAGTACGAATTTTCGTCTAAATAAGTGGCTTTTTCTCTTATCTTGCATCAATCTTGAGTTGGCCCACGCTTGACGAACAGTGAAATAGGCGAATAAAAGTCAAGTATCGGTGCAACTTGGATGTGCCGCCCAGATCAATGTCTGCTATCAATCAATGATCACGTGGGCAGTCACCGCTGAGGGTCGATCAATAACAGACTTGTGTATTTGGGCCGAGTAAGTGAATAGTAAAACCTAATCGCCTTCCAGCAACGTGCATAAAAATAACGATCACCGAATTCAAAACAAGATCTGATGGAAGATTCTGCAGCACTATTTGACAAGCAATAAAATGTATGAAACAAGCAACTACATACCTCAACTGTGACAATCAGTAACAACAGTGGACACACAAATCGACTGCTCGAATAAATATTACAAAATTAATGTATAAAGTTATCCCCACAAGCCCATTTGGTAAATGAAGCCAGAGAAAAAGCTCGTTTCCAGTGAATCACGCCGAATGAAAACACGTTACACAAAGACCTCCAAACCGGTGAACCAGAATGTAGGTGTGTTTGGTTAATTTGTGAAATAAAAAGGGTTTGTTTGAAACGAGATAACCACAAAATTTGTGCAACCTTAACCTTGTAAGTTTGTTCGACAGAAAAATTAAAGAATTGCGCGTGTCTGGGACGGATTTTAATGTCAGTTAGAATGATCGCAACCAGTATCTTCGTGAATCGCTCAACTTCGCTCACAAAAACCTTTAGAAAACAAAGACAATAAGGGAGCAGCTGAAACTAATTAGAACCGGTAGTTACTTGAATCCTCCAAGAGGTACCCCTTAGAAATACTGATGGAACGAAGGGGAAAATGATATACTTCGAGTAGTCCGTTTCCAACAGGACTTGTTGCACTGGTAGATTATAATCTAGTGGTTAACATCTCTTCATATCCGATCGATCACTCTTATTGTTCACCTATATCTTGGCCAGCTATATTACTGGTAGGCGTTGATTGCGTATAGTCTGTTCTTAACGTTGCTGCTGTGTTAGCACAGTAACCATCGGATGCCTACGCCACGAGTCTGCTTGTTTTAGTTAATCAATTCATAGGTCACTCAAATTTGGAGTGAAGCTTCAATAGTTTATCACCTACCTTAGACACTGTTTACGCGGGTTTTGAGATCACCATCAATCGATTACTTCGAGTGCTTCATGCCCGTTGGCGACTGTCACGGCATTCGCCAGAATCTTACTAGAAAGGCTACCGATGTAGCAATGTTTGCGCGATCTATCCGACCGTTTGGACGACGATCAGGACAATGCAAACGAAACCTGTCAGTCTAAGTGAATCACTCGTAACCAAAAGTCAGGTGAATGGTTTACCAGAGGATTTTTTATCCGCATGTGTTCTACTTCGTACGAAAAAAACCATGCGTTTAGTGCTCACTGGGTGCGCGTTCATCTGTGCACATTTGTACGTGTATATTACCCTTGTTTACTACCTACAACCGGTAAATTTGCATGCTATCACTTTTTAGAAGCCAACCTATCTCTGTGTGTCAGCTAACCCACGCGAATGTTATTTGTAAAATCCCGTTTGTCATTGAAACCTAAGCATTCTTCTTTGGATAAATCGAGGCGCTCGAAAGTGGCATCAAAACATCTTAAGCTGGAAATGGCATGAAAATCAAAGAGTCATGTATGGTCGAGAATACAGCAATAACTAGTGGACTCCTTGCTGTTAAGTAGGCATTGGGACGTGACAGTCAAATTTGCGTTGTTTAACTTAGGGAAGCAGATACACAGTCTTCTTAGTGGCGGCAAACAAGCCAATTGAGAAAAAGATTTACGTGCGACCTTTATGAGTACATTGGCGCATTTTTCATTCCTGTCAGTGCAGACTAAGATGATGACATGGTCAATTCATCAAATGACACTAAGGCGACTGTTGTTTCGAAGACTGGATTTTAAAAGTGATTTACAGGTTGAAGAAATATTAGGTCAAAATGACAAGTATAGTTATTTTTTCTGCTGGCCCAGCCGCAGACGGGGTTTAACAAAAGTTAAAAATGGGAGAGGTAGAACTGTGCAATGGTCATCCACTTGCTTTGAGCATATTGACTGTTGAGCCTGATCTAAAAATGTATATTCGTTCGATACATATGGTGCACATGATGGGCTCTTGTGTCTCTTTGACGAACCTACGTCCCGAATTATCAATGATCCTTTCGCATATTCACGATCAGTTTCCAGAAATCGTAGGTGCTTGTTGATGTGCAGACTGTTCGAGGTCTGTATTTAGAAGGCCATCCCTTTAGGTGACTTTGGGGAGGAAAGTTCAGGAGTCTGAGAACCTGAAAAACTACTACTCGAAGCTGATGATAATTCCATGAACAAGCAGGAAGGATTTTCGACTACTAAAAATTTGCTAATGAGTAACCGGGGATTTAGTTAATTTCAAGCTTTCAGATAAATTTCTATGGATCCTATCTCCCAAAGGTGTATTGGACCCGAGTTTTGCACTCGTTAAAGCTCATCTGTAGTGCATACCCCTGCAAACAGCCAGAGCTAGCACTGCGACCGGACACTCATAAGGCAACCGTGTTGACCACTGTACCGTTGGCCTCACATTAGACATTGCCGAAATATCATATGTGAACATTCAACCACGTAGCTTTTACAAGTAATGCAGTGAAAAGTTTTATACCTGTTTACGGATTTAGCTGAACAGATGAACATGTACTCAATCGCTATAAGGCAGCCGAACTACTGATCCAATTTAACATCATGCCGTTTGTTAAGAGATATTGTCTGACAACTGCTCATGCCGATACAATCCAAGCGGATTGAAGTAGCCACTACGATTGTGCATCATAAATAAGAATCTTCTTCTGATGACTGGACACGATCTATGAACGAGAAGACGGATATTTTCAAAACGAGACTCAAATATCTCGCTAATGGACCTTTGAACAGCCATAAACAAGCGGATGCTGAGATAGTCACAACCCAACCGGAAGTTGGTAAGCACAGATTTTATGCTCAGAATGCTAATATGCTTAACCACTTGCCTGAAACACCAATTATTGTCTGTAAATCCTAATGTGTCTTTTGATAAGTGGCTCACTGTGTTAACCATTGTTCACAGTCCAGCGCTCTGGATGGCAATAATCGCTATGAAGATGTCAAAGTGTGCTTGCAACCAAGACAATGTACAAACGACTGCAAGATAAAGTATCTGTTCCGTCTAAATCGATGGTCTCAGAGGCACTATTCACTAGTGCACCGCAAAATCCTAGCGCTAGAGCAAGGGAATGCTGAAGCATAATGTGTCATGCAGTTACCTCGTCATGTGAGTTCAAGATGTCGCTTAGAGTGGTGCCTTCCAAAATCAGTGAACCTCTGGATATAACAACGATTATGCAATCCTGGATAGTGGTTAAGGTAGTATTACGGTCGGGGGCTCGTTGCTTGGAAGACTTAACATCGAAGACTTCTACAGTAAGGTTCCCTAGTAAATGTTGATGGATGATGCTAGCACGGAGGCTACCTTCGTATCGTTTTCTATAGAAGGCTCGAATTTGGCACAAGATTGTACGGTTAACCGACCTTTTTAGTCTGTCTATACCTAGTTTAGCTGAGCTTGTGTCACTGCGCCAGAACTTTTAAAAATAGCCACATCTGCAGAGAGATCCGTTGCCAGTAACCACGTGACCCACCATATCATGTTTACTCGGATGTTTCAAAGGTGTGATGAGCTTTGAATTGGAAGTTTGGCAACAAAAATGTCTTACGCTGTGGCTCTTTGGGATGTATATTATTAGTGTTGTATAACAGGCAGTTTCGTTGTGAGTAGTATACTACTCACAGGTGGTATATTACCCACAGGCAACATTCAATAACAAGAAGACAAGCCCCGAACGCGACGGA
>QNGE01001694.1:106598-150537 GCA_008508345.1 Paragonimus westermani
GAAGAAATCTCCATTCCAATTGATGTTCGGTAGAACCCCTTGACTTCCGGTGGATCAAGACATTGGAATATGGCCAGAGTGCATTGATTCTACTAGATAATTGGTTGCCGGGAGGGAAAGAGCCCAGAGAAATCTGAAAGCATCACGGGCACGTACAAAGGAGCAATCTGCAAGGCAACGGTTCGGCAAAACTAGAATGCTCAACCTAGGAGAACGGGTGAAATATCGAGATAATCGAAACACGGGTGCCAGCGGCCCAGGATCAAGAAAACATCTGCCTTAATGGGAAGGTCCGTATTTTGTAATATCCAGACGGGGCGCAGTATACACGATCAAGAAGGACGGCGAGACGAAACGAGTGCGGGCCGAACACTAGGACAAGCATAACCTGAGAGCCATAGTGACTTGTGGAAAGCGTTAATGTTTTACGTGGGACAGTGCCCTTGTTCTGATGTGCTGCTAACAACATAAATCATCTAGGACCAAAAACCAGGTGCATGTGATGGTTACGCAAAGAAATTTTGTTCGAGCGTGCTGTTTTTGGTCGTTCGGTTCATTTGACCTGCTGTTACAATAACTTGTATGGTAATACTGGGTTGTTGCTTATTTAGACTGTTTCTGTTTCAAACGACTTGATAACACGATTAATAATTGCAGTTTCTCCGTGAAAGCACCTAAGGAGTCTGAAGCAATTGTAAATAAACCTTGGTCAGCAGCAGTGCTTACTTGTGGATCTACCTTAACTGCGCAATTTCAGCAATCGTTGACTGACGATAAAGTATTACTCCCCAGGGACAGCCGAATCGATCTGCTCATAAAAACGGGTTACGAGATGGCGGTCAAGTGGACGTTTCATCCAGCGGTTACGAAGATAAATATCTTGTTACACTATCATGTAGGCGTTTAATTTTACGCACACTGGCACTGTCCTGGTTCAAAACAAATGTTTTCACGAACACAGATCAAGTTTTATCAAGGTATCTAATTCGCTGCTGGGCAATTAGGTGTACAATTCAAGGGCGATCTACCCAAAGTAGAGTAATAAATGCTTGTTTTCTTTTCAAACGTTGGCATTCTTTATCAGATAAAAGAACCATGACTCATCAGGTGGGAAAACTGTTCTTGCACCGTTTACCTTTTCCAAATGTCACAGCTGATTAATCCGACCGGATGTTGGCCAAGCGAAGTCGTGAAGAGACTAAAAGCTCACGATTGTGTCGATGCCCAGATGCCCCAGAGTGGTCTATAGCAATGTGAGAACCAGATTTCGCGGAACTAATTGAGAGAAGCTGGAAGCTTTCAATTAATGTATTCACGAGTAGTCCATTGGAACATGGTGGTGGTAGAAAAAACCCACTAATAACAGGCAAGAATTGTATATTCGGCAGTTAAGTCCACTAAAAGGAGAAAGCGTAAGTTACACTATTAAGTGGAAGATTGACTTTCAAGTAACTCGATACTTAACACTCTATCTTTGACTAATGTATTTATTACCAGTAAGTAGTGTGGCAGATTTATGATTTTAGATGAGACCCAACTGTGAAAAGTCAGGACTTCGGCTGGATTCGAACCAGCGACAGACACAGCATGCCCCAACGCGGCAAGCGCTCTACCAGCTGAGCTGCGAAGCCGCACCGGAAGCTCGGAAATTTCACATTTGGACTCTGTTACCCACTCGTCCCACTGTCTCATATGGAATCTACCAAATGATTCAGGGAATCGACTGCCTCGGTAGGATTTCTCAAACAGTTCACGCTGGAATCCACCAACGCCACTGCTGAGCATAGAAATTGTATTACTGATAAGTAGTGTGGCAGATTTCCGAGCTCCCGGTGTGGCTTCATAGCTCAGCTGGTAGAGCGCTTGCCGCGTTGAGGCATGCTGTGCCAAAGCCCTCACTTTTCACAGTAGGGTCTCATCGAATGTATTTATGTTCTCCTCTTAGTTACTGTACTGTTTGGCGAACGCGGGACATTTAATTTTGGACAGAATCACCATGAACGAATTTTCGTTTACTCCAAGTTTTACTAGTAACGTGATGACCAAACGGTGGCCCAGCCACTAGAATCCCTGATCGCCCAACGGGACCTCAGCACACTATCCACCACACCACCTGATTTGCTTTTTTTATACCGCTCAATTTAATTGTTTGAGTTACTGCTTTTCAAGATTTCAGTTGTTAACGGGTTGGCTTTCTTGAGAAGACATTACCTAGTTAGTCAATTCAATCTGAGTAGAATTTTAACATTCCGTCTCGTCCCACCTGAACCTACAGGTGCTCTAACAGACTTCGTATACTCGTGGATCTCAACAAATTCGCTGACAAGATTTGTGCAATAATGAAACAGTTCCATTTGGACAATGAGGCTAGTTGCAACCGACGAAAACACAGGGCCCAAAACTATCGAACACATGGTGCATTTTTGTGATCCGGAAAGGTGTCAGCTGCTGGATATCTATTACAAAAGGTTTGAAGATACACAATAGAGGAATCAAGCACCAGTCGTTTAGACTGACTTGTATCCACAACTATAGCAACCGTGCACCCCTAGTTTTCTTTATGTCAGGCTCCACATGGTATATATGTGATGTTTTCATCGTTCCATACCTTATTTTGCTAATCTCACGTGACTACTGTGTCAAACTGCACTGCGCATTTTTGTTTGGCTTGATGAAAAATGGTGACACGACACGTTCGAACAAACTCCATTACGCCCACGTGTCAGTTTTTCTTACAACGCCGGCGATTGATAGCCAGCTGAAACGTCCCATTGTTAGATTAAATTTCCAGTCTGTTGCTCCGCAACATCAAGTGTGCTCAAAATATTCAGCTTCGGATACTCCGCAGTAACAGTGGGCGTCCCATGGACATTGTTTATCCTCGATTCATTGTAGTTCATTTTCCTTTCACTGTATGTATACACGCCTTCAGAGGTCACTTCCAGCTCTGGCACTGTGGCCAGTCCTTCAGCTCCCGTTCTTCTGGCTCTTGTTATACCATACAGAAGCGAAGCTGTATGTTATGCACCAATTTCAAGTGTATCAAATACGTATGATTTCAGAATTGGTGGTCAACGAGTGATCCGAGGGACCAAATCTTACCACCAAGTATGGGCGACGAATCGATGCCCATGGCATGAGTGGTTAACACCAATTATCCTAAGGAAAGTTATTAGGTCAACTTTTCGGATATCAAACGATACAGACAATAGTCGAGACAGTTGTTCAATGCGGCACTTAATGGAAAAGTGATAAACTGGACAAATATAATAATCATCGATAATAATTCCTCGTTTACAAAACCGTTTACAAAACAGATAATATCCAGTGTAACCGACACATCATAAAACTGCACAAATCGGACAAAAGGCATGATTATCGTGTGAGATGACCGTCGACCTGAAGACAATTTGTTATATCAATATGAAGTAAGTCTGGCGTGAGTTAAAAGAATGTGTGGCTCACTGAATTTGAACACTGTTCAGTGTGACAAAAAGAAATGGCAGAATGCTCCGCAGGTTAGTGGTAAACAACCCGAATTTGAAGCTCAGTTGCAGCCAGTAGAAAAATTTCATTGCTACAAAAGTATGATAATGAAACTCATTATTCTTCAGAGGACCGACGAAGAAGGAGAATATAAGTAAAAAACGAGTAGATTAATGTCAATTACACAACGAAAAGGAAGGTGTCAGTCATTAAGGGGACTATCGTCTAATTTAGCCAAATGTAACAAACTGACAGCATTTGTTGAAGTGTGAAGCAAAAGAAACAAAAAGCCGATTAAATTGTGGAGCGTAAAGAAATATGCTGTGTTGGTTACAATTTGAACCTGGGCAGTCACAGAGTTTGAAAACTCAACAACCTATGTTCAGACAAGTAGAACGCAACAGCAAATCAATATCATTCCACCAAAAACTCACAACCGGTTGCAACAAATCGGAGATCCGCTTCAAGCGGTAGAACTGTTTGCAATTCTCAATACGCACTCGAGGTTAAGGGACAAACAATATTATTGAAAAACAAAAAAAGGAATGTATCTCTGGGGAACAAATGCGGAATATAACTTTGGGCGAGTGTGTATGTTGGGATGGAATACATGCGCAGTGAGTTGATATATTAGGTTGTGTAAGGCCGCGATCTGTGGAACTAGCCGTCATTGGCTCTATACCTGCGGTTGCGCCTGATTGCTGGACTGTTTGATTGGGACATCAGATTTTAAAGTCAAGGTGGAGAAGCTTCTATTCAACCTGATACCAAAGTTGTTGGAAACCTACAGAGAAACGAACGTTTCAGTCTTATTTCACGGTCCAACACATACATAAGGCAGGCAGAAGAGAGGATGTTAAACATCTGGATATCAAGTAAAAACTGACTTTATTTGTTATACCTCCAAACAGAGTTCACAAACTCTGCACTCAGAGATCAATCATGAAAATAATTATTCCACAATACATGCTGTAGGTCACTACACATGTGTAGCAACTATCACGAGTAAATCTCATTTTCCTAATATTTTTTTATTTATTGCAAGTCTACGGAGAATGACGAACGACGCTGAAATCAAGCTTTTTGACGACTTTACTTAGGTTTAGAACATGATGCACTCTCTTCTGAAGCATGTATTATTATAGTAAGACTCAAAGATTGGTTTCATTCTCGCTGAACAGAGGAAATCCAAAAATTCTCCATCCAGCTTTTTACAAAAATATCAGATTTGCAAGAGCAAGCTGCATTCTGTTTGCGTCTGGATGTTTCTACTTATCTTCAATTCTAAATATCAGCTTATAGGTGACTCTGCACGAAAACAGTACTTGCAGACCGATATGAAACATGTGTCATTTTATACCCCTGCGGTTATTCTAAGCACGAAACTTTCCTTCTGGTAACTGCTGTTGATCTTAGACACCCACCGTGTTTATATCTCTTTAATTCCCGGTCATATTCTTATCCACTGTCAGCTACATGTCCATATTCACGGCAATTGCCACTTTGTCCTTAACGTTGCTGCTCCTTGCAACCTGAATCGATTGAAAAACGTCTTTGTATACATACTTATCAACCGTTTTAATACATCCGTTGAATGTTTAACGAAATCTTGTCTAGGGTTTCCAATTTCTTGTGAACTGCTCGTCATTCAGCGTTCGACGGAACAAAGTTGTACTCCTCTTCGTTTGCACGACGCACAGGGAAACATGAAGTTTGTTGGTTAACATAGTCTTCATAAGGTATGCTTTTTGGGTAGGATTCACCCAAAAGAGTTAATTCCAAACCTCTCCTTTTCATGGATTGAAAACGAACTCTTAAATTGTAGGTTTCCCTTCGGTTTTGCTCACAGTAATCTTCTTCCTTATGACTGACCACATAGTTTGACCGACATTATATATATATATGACATTCGTCCAAGCTGAACAAAAATTGTGAAACTTTTAATGGTAAACATACACCTCCGACAAGGAGTATTGACCCCTAGTAAGCTCATCGTACCATAGGGATTGCTTACAAAATAGCAGGAAGTGTGCAATTCATACCTCCTAATTACCGAGCCATTAGAGACCATGATTGATAAGTAAACTGCTAATCTACCACGAGTATCCTTTCAACTTACAATTTGAGATGCGCTTATTCTACAGAGCTGGTTATCGGTAGTTTCTGAAACATCTTGGATTATTTCACCTACAGCTTACCCGTTCTGCTTTAATGCCACTTGCAAAACCACTCCTTGTTTCATTATCATTGATACACACTCCTACAACATTCATATTGCAAAACTTGGTGAGCGTTTGAGATTGTGATTTTAACAGGGGTACATGATTCACTTTTTCCAAAATGTTTGCATTCACTTACGACATTGGCGGCATCTGGTTATCAAAAAGTTCGCCACCTCATACATATCTCCAGTCTAGTTACTAAGATCCGTCCACCGCGTTCCAGAACTCATCATGTTTGTAGTAACTTCACTGGTTATACCAGATATGACTAAGTCTAACATACAAACTATGGTTCAGCGGTCAATGATTCACCAGCTTCCCTCATCCGGTTCCCAGTTCCCAAAAGGTTTGTCATATCCACTGGACATTAGGTAGGACTTGTTCAGTCCGTGAGCGCATGATCACACTGCCTAATCACTGACTCGCGTTAGTTCTAATGGTAATAATTTTAATATCGGATTTAACGGTAACACAGCTGGAAGCCTTTGCTGACTGAGACTTCACGGGGAAGTGTGTTTCCAAAAGCACTTTTTCAACATTATTTAAACGAGTGATGAACAAAGTGTCAACAGTTTTCAAGAATTCTCTGGACTAATACCGGCGGTTCCAACTATTCTCAAAGGGATTTGGGGGGAAATATGTATGAACGACACCAATCTGTAAGCACCATATGTACGTATGTTAATTGCCATTCTCATCACTGATTAGAATGACTTGTGAAAGGCAGCGCAGTGGTAGCAGATGTCCAGGAAGCTTCCTTATGTGTATCACACTGCCAGTATGTACTGGGCAGCGAATCCAGTATCCCCCGCGAACACATTGCTATCACTTCACTTGATATTGTTTCGGAACTCAAGTATAATCAATTTCAGTAGTTGTTGTCAGGCAAAGAAACTCAGCGGGAGGGCCTGCCCGATCACCTGGCTCAGTTGCAAGTGACTGCGCTTTGTGAGAAGAAAGAGACAAGTACCTTGAAGATAAGGATGTGAATATATATAAGCATCACAATGCGGAATAATCCACGAGTCTGACACCTATGGTGGACTGAACCAAGCATATAGCCCAACCGATTGTTTCACAGACGAAATCAGGTCATAACTGTGACATTTGGATACATTGTCACCTTCGAAACAAAACTGATACTGTAGGAATATCACTGTGAGACCAAAGCGCTCACTTGTTTATTCTCTAGGATACCGAACCAACGGTGCAAAAATGCTCAAATGTGATACTCAGCTTTTCAAAACTGAGCCTTACTTCCTTCTGGTAAGAATTCGTCTACACACCAATGAGTTCAGGATGTCCGGATCTATATCTCGGGCTGAATTTGGTACTGCACTATTGAAACATTGAAATAAGTGCCCACAACTGTGAGGACTCCCAAAAACTAAGCTTTAAACCAACTGACATTTTAGAGCTAACCCGTATGTCATATTTTCTATTTTTGTTGTGATGATTAGTGGGCAATCCAATTTCGCTATAGATAACTACGCCGCGTTTAACTAACAAATAACGTATATCCTACATTCAGAACAGAAGACAACAGACGTTTATACAACCTGCCATTTCATATCTAATCCATCGAAAAAAACTAAGCTCAGAACTTATCTCTACAGTGCTGTTGATTGAAGCCTATTGGAATCAGACTGATCCCAGTCTAATCTTCATCCAGGTTTCTGATACTTATCTTTAGCTTAGAGATCACAAGCTGAGATCCCTTTTTTAAAGGAGTCCATTTGGCCAATGTTTTTTATCTGTAACAAGGCGTTCACAATGTAAATCAGACTTGGTGAGATTTTTAAGTCGATAAATGACAGTTAATTTGATAGGATCCATTGAATCAAATGGTCTACAATTTTTTCCTGTGACTGAACATTCAGCCATAGCCGTTTTTTCATTTATTACATTACGTTCTTCATTATAGTTAGCAGCAGTAATAGCAGCGAGCTGTGGATGTATGAACTACTTCTCCCAGAGCCAACACTGGAAGTCGTAATAATCACAACTTACTTATTTGATCGATTCCATATGTATGTTTTGCTGCTCAACTAATACACCTAGCTCACCGTCTCAGTCAGCTAATCAGCTCAAACTTCACCTGTCAAAATATGTCTTTAAATGGAACATCCTGAGCAACAGCTCAAATCCGTAGTTGATGCGGCACGTTTCTAAGTCGATCTGTGGTCAGATTGCTGGATTGTGCGACAACATAAACACAGACAACAACCGGAGAATGTGGCCACTAGTTACATCCGGACACAATATGCCGAGCCTTCGGCGTGTCATCCATCAACCATCTAGTGCTGTTCTCTATATCGGTCGCAGAAGGTGTAAGCATCAAAACATTTCAATTGGCCCCTAAACCAATAAACATTCATCAATCTGGTGATACTACAGTGGACCACGACTGACTGAACTTGCCAGGACCACTTACTCTATCTGCAAGTAGATTGAATAATAAAAACCACCATGTAATCAGTTTGAACAATTTGTTCAAATTATGTGTTTACTTGAACCCACTAAATAGTAAGAGAATTTTTGCATACACAGATAATGGGCTACAGCTGTGAGCATATACTGTGCCCATCATATGATCTATACCCGAGACTTTTTCCAGTATATTTTATCTGTGGTTTTGAGTCGTGCACATAAGAACTGTGGACTACGCTGGGTTTATTCCTGACAGCTGCTAACGTACTGACAAGTTACCAAGTAAGTGGGAACACATGGGAAATGGATGAATTACCAAACAAAGCTGTGAAAATTTACAGCACGAGTGAATAAACCTTCCTGAACGGACTTGTCTTTGAGTGTAACGTAATGTCGGGTCTGACACCTTCCTCAGCCAGCCCAGTTAACGGTGACGGTTACCCAAACCCTAATCAGAGGGAAATCAGGTACTCATTGCCCACGAACAGACCATCGTCCAGCAGCTTTAAAATTGCTTACGAATCTCAGCAATAGCAAAGAACAGTGTGCGGTACGATAGACATACGAAGCAGGATACTCAGGTGGCGTACTCTGCGCGTCTCCGTTAATCTGTTTATGGGTCGTGAATCTGAAGACTTTTTGTGCACGTACCAAAGGATAGATGGTGATGACAACAATGATTGTATACTCAGGAAATTACTTCAACATTCGTGCTACCAGGTCGGATCCCTTTTACGTAGGGCAATGCTAAACATGGATATATCCTCAACCCCTCAACCAGCAGCCAAATTTTATAGGGGAACCATACCTGGTGAGGATTAAAGAGCCGCATATACACTTCGAGAACGAAATCACAAGCCAGTGAAATGAAATTACTGATGCAATGGAAGCTTTCAGTAGCATGGCGCGATTTGTTTACGAATGAGAACAGGAGGGGGCGCCAACACTAATTCATTACGACTCTTCCAACGCACTCTATTCAATCATGAGAAGAAACAGGCCGCGGGGAAAATAGATTTTGGTGCGTCCAAAAACCGAAAACAAATTTGTTCACTGTAATTTTCCACACTGTGCATCAATAGTACACATCAGAGACAACCAAATAGTTTGACTAACTTAGTACGGTCACCTTTTTGTTTACCAGAGGTTTAAGTAAAGCAATCACTGCAATTTCCTCAACACAGCCTATTGCCTGACAGAAAGTCCTCCCCAAGACACTCAAAACCCACACACGCCGCCTACAGAACAAAAGCAATGATAACAGGTGTATTGAAGCAAAAGATACCTATAACCGAAAGATGATAACGTCAATACAAATACATATATATAGCACATAAATAGCAGTGTGGCGTATATAGACGAATAACAAAAGTGCGCAACAAGATGTTGAGACTTGTCGACATCCTGATAGTATTGTGGAAATGGTTGTTATGGCTCACTGCTTGAACAGATGAAGACTTGCAGGGTGTGACGAGAAGATGGGTTGATATGAGCGTAATCGTTGACTTGTAATTCCTTTGCTGTGTGAAACTGTACAGGCCTCGGAGTCGAAATCCTCTCGGTACAACTATGTTCACCAGTGCAGGTGCGATGATGTTGTTTTCGTTATAAATCTCTCTTTATGTGGACAGGTGTAATAGGGCCTGATGGCTGTTTGGTTTGGCAGTGTTCGTGAACAATGACAGTCCCAAACCAGGTGCGTGTGTGAGTACAGACACCAGCTGTGTCGGGCGAGCTGAGCTTGCTAGCCGGCAAGTGTACAATGAGTGGAAGCGGCTAGTAATCAGTTGTAAAATATCCGCACCAAATTTAGTACGAATGAAGTTCTGAGAAAGGCCACCCGAGGTGGTTGAAACGTAGAGTATTACAACTTGCTTGTAACGTTGTGTTATTCTCAATCTGTTTACCAGGGGAAACAACTGGTTATCAAGGTCATTCCACAGTTCCGAACGTAGGCTAAAAGGTATCGAGATATCGAGTCGCGTTGAACCATCGAATACTACGTGTCTATGCGGTTATTAGTGCAGACAGACAAAAATGCGTGAGGGCATGTACAAATACTCTCCTTTAGTGAATTTTACCGTTGAAAATTTGCGAAAGTAGGCTTCGGTTGTACGGAGTAAGCGGTGCAACAGTCCGGCCAATGAACCTGTCCGTCTGAACACGCCGTGCGTGTGGTGTGTGGTAGCGCCGCTTGCGGTTTTCGCGGATGTGGTGTTAAGAGGAAGGCAGTGTCTTGGGCAGATCATCGAGTCATTGTATGGGGGTTTTAGACAGTCAGTTGAGATGGTTTCAGTTCTGCTTGGAAATTGTATGACGAAGTATTCATCGTGCCGGGAAATGATGACAAAGGGAGCATCGTACGGTGGTTGTAGGAATTTCCCGACCCCATCACGTGTGTGCAGTTGGATAATTGAGGAGGAACATAGGAATGTCTATGGATGGTGATGCAGTGTGTCAAAGCTTTGTCACAGAGAATATCAATCTCGTTATATAAGTAACTTGATCGTAAGGGTTATTCGGATTTGGAGCGAAAAATTTTCCTGGGTCACGTAGCTTGGCCCCAAAAAATAGTTCTGCTGTGGAACAGCGGGGAGTTGACAAGAACATTGTGCGGAGATCCAGTAAAATGAGCGGGAGTATTTCTGACCGATCCACACTGCATTCACGGGTCATAATAACAAGTTTTAGGTGTATATGAAAGGGTTCGACAAGACCGCTCTCCATTGGATGATATGCAATAGTGCGAATTTGTTTACAACCCAGGAGTTCTGTAAGATTTTGAGATAATTTGGATTCGAACTGTGGACCTCGATTGGTAATGATTGTGGACGGCACTATGAAATTTGAGACTCAGCTTGTAACAAAGGCACGCGTGACAATGGCGGCAGTAGTATCTGTTATGGGGATTGTTTCGGGCCAAGGGGTGAAACGATCCACACAAGTGAGAATGTAAGAATTGCCTTTGGGCAGGCAAAGGGCCAACAATTTCAACACGTACGTGGTCAAAATGTGAATCAGGTGCGACGAAAATTCCTAGGCTAGAGTGCATATGCTGAATTACTTTAGAACACTGACAACCAAGGCAACATTTTGCCCAACTTCTAATCTCTTTGTTCATATTCGGCCACACAGAGCGTTGAGCAATGTGTTTTACTGAGGCAAGAGTTTCTGAGTATGGCACACTGTTTAAGGCATTGAAAGTTTGTCGTCGTGTAGACGACGGCACTAACGGTCGACAAAAGAAATGTCTCAATCGACGACGGAAAAATGTGCTATCTCCTCAACACCACCTGAAGTGAAGCGCATTTGAGGTAGTTCCCCAAATATGTGACATCTGCACGCAGGACGGATACACGGTGACTCCAGCAAACTGAAGTATTCCACCAAAGCTTTTCTACGGTAGAGGCAATTGAGATGACTGGCTAAACGTTCGAGTTAGGAATGGTCTTTATAATCAATACCGCTACAACCAATGGTTGGAAAAATAAGCACTGACATCACAGGACCTGTCGGAAAATGAGGACACGAATAGCACAGTTTAGTGACACAGACAGAAATGAGAATAGAGGTGGCAAACAGCAGCACGAACTGGTTGCACATACACCCATCAAGAGGCGGTCAGTTAAAAGAACCAAAAGAATCTTATTCGGTTGTTATGACCTTAATTTTAGTCACGTTGTTGCAAGCGTCACCCAGATAGGAAGATATGGTTTCAAACGTTTTCTGATTTCGAAATTCGAATCCTCGCTCTGAACAGGATTTGTGAACCCTCATCTATAGAATCCAATCTTCTTTCAAACTGAGATTTTCGCAGCTGTTCTGCTCACAAAAAATAGACATAACAAACACATTCCCAAAACTTAAGAGACATTTAAAAAGAGAATTTTGGAAGTTCCACTTTTTAACGATTTGTGGGAACTTTTGTCTAGAAAATGACGTTCAACTCACACTCTTGAAGTGTGTCTCAGTAACCTCGAGGGTCAACATAATTAGTTAATTTTCCCGAACGTTCATTGTCAACTGAGTTGTACGGCATGAGATGTGAAGAAAGTTAGCATATGCGATTTATTTTGTTTTTGTTATCAGTCAAAGCCTTACTTTCTTAAAAAGTGACCATGTTACCTCTTACAAAATTTTTTCATGATTTCATAAACGGGTAGATAACCACGGATTCACATCTCTCAGTAGTCCAGTTTCAGTCAACTGTTGTGTTCCGGTGTGTAAAGGAGTCAGTTGACTAGGTTTGATTTGACACGAAACATCTCTGACGATCTATTCTTTTGTTGACATATCAGAACAGAAGTGTCGACAGACCAACAGGTAAATCGCATGCAATTGGCTTTTTTATTAAAGAGAAAGGTCTTTGACTTGTACATTTGACAGATCTCACCCAGCGCTCTATCCACCAAGGACGCTGAGAAGAAAGAGCATTTTTAAGCGGAAAAACAGCGCTGTTAATTTTTGAATGTTTTTTAGTGAATAAGTCTCCCACAATGATATACTGAACACTATTGAGGGATTGAAATAAGCCCACTGTTTCTCACCCATTGGTAGAACCCAAATACGTACCACATTGACTCCATGGTAGAAAACTGCGGTCTACACATTTATCACTCCCGCTAATAAGAAGGCTCTGACTTGATTATCTAAAATGTGAAACGAGTCTGATTGTGCATGCTGAACCAGTCAATCAGTAAGCTGATTCTGTTGGTTATAGAGTGAGGCTGTGTATTGACTTTTGTTTGTAGATGTAACTTGGTGAAGTCCATGTCAAACCGTACCTGAGCACTGGGAATCACTGTATGAGGTGATGTGGGTGCGAATTAACGTTAAAAACAGTAAAGTGGAAGAAAGAAATATTTTGAAGTTCATAATCCTAATGGATAGCACTTTCTGGAATGTGAATTTTTTTCCGCATAACTTAGTTGGGTCCGGGTTGAGTATGAGTTACACCAGCGTTTTACCATTAAGGATTTTGAGTGTCTTAATCATCGCTGTTTTCTAGTACTTTATGATAGTAATAAGTGACAGTAGTTTATGCCGGGTTCAAATATGTCATTATACCACAGTAAACGCATTGAATGTACAGTTTAACAGTATTGTTGTCCTCGTTGCGTGACCGTCCATAATTTTGTGATGTGCGTCTAATTGTCAAATTGATAATGTAGATCACTGGATTGCAGACCAATAGTAAATGGATTTGCAGTAACGTAAGATATCCAAAACAACTTGATAAACCATTACTTACAATAAATGCAAATCTATTCTGACTGTTTTTGCAAAGCACAGTAATTTTTCTCACTGTACTGCACAGCTGTCTGTTTAGTTGCAAGAACAAAGGTGTCTTTTCTTCCCAAAAACAACTTCATAGGTGAGTCACTGTTGCTCCTACTGAGAGATGTTTTGTGTTCAAGAGGTATACTGTAAAGGCCAAGCCTTTGTAAATTGCATTTTCCCGATGAGATGTTCATTGCAACAGTTATGAAATAACAAACAGAACAGTGACTTTGGGAATGTAATTTGGATAACTGGAGAGTTATTTTACAAAACAATTGTTGGTTTTACATCACACGTGATTGCTTAACGCGAATTTCTGAAACATTTATCATAGTTTGTACAGTTCCGGTGGATATGATTCAAAGATTCACTAAGCCAAACGGATTGCGGTGTATTTGTTCAAACAGCTACGGGAAGTGAAGTAAAAGCAACTGGAAACAAATAAAGCCGGATGATTTACATTTGACTGAGACTTTGATGAAATCGTCGTTACAAAGTTCATGATTGCTGAACACCAAAATGTTTGACTGCAGAAGGTTCCGTTGTGTACTTCGAAGAACACATTGTTCAAGGTAGCACTGAACAGCATTAAGCTAAGAAGAGGTCTGGATCAGGAGGGCATTCGTTTTCTGAATGTAGACGGTTACGTTTAGTAGATCATCATCACGTTGAAGTACTACGTCTTAACAAGGTATTAACACAACTACCCTCACTCACAGAATATCTCAGCTGCACTTTTGTACGCCTAGTGGGAGTTGAAATATTCAGAGATAAAATTGAGGAGGGAGAATAAGGGTTATCGAATCTGCTGAGATTGTTTGCAAACAATTAAAAAATCATCTGAGGGAAGAGGTAATTTGTGCTTTACTGCTGCAAAGGCTCATCACTATTTTGATTTTAGACGGATTAAGAATAGGGAACGGAAACAGTCTAACAATATGGCTTTTTATCACCACGCTAGTTCACTGTTGTGAGTTAGAAAAAAGCGTCTGTCAGCCTGAAAACGCTGAAGAAGTCCGCAAACTGATGGATGAACACTTTCCCGACAAGTGATATTGATAACTTCATTTCTGATGGGAACAAAATAGCGCGATTACGGTGACCGTTTTTGTATCTTCTCAAGGGAACACACTTGAGTGATCTCAACATTTTTTCTAGATTCCTTCTTGGGTATGGCTGGAAGAGCTAATAACCGACAGCCAATTGACGTAAGTATTTTTTTACCAAAGTTTCTGATCTATGGCCTTTCTAGACTTCAGGCGCGAGAGTACAGTTGATATTCTACAAAGCTTTGCGTCTATATGCACTGCTTCACTACGAAATACACGAAATTCACTCATACCACAAATGCCATTTTTTTTTATACTGGTCACCCAAAAGAGAACTGTGTTACACTGGATCTTACAGGATGGTCTACCCAACAGCATAAGGACTTTATTGACATGACAAACATCCAGTGGGGGGTTCCCTTTGAAAATTAATCTATGACCAACAGCCAACATAGTGTATCCATTCCTAAGCACTAAGATTTTACTCAGAATATAGAGATCAAAATGGCACGAATATAACTATTAAACTTCCAGAGGATAACTGTTCGTGGAACATCGATTCATTTTGAACCCGACCTACAGCAGTCAAACAAACCCGTAGGTGCCAACAGGATGGGACCATTTATGATATCTTGGTCCGTCGGCTTGAAGTCGACCAGATTCTTTCAATTTTGCGACGGTTAGTTTATTGCAAAACACATGTTCCGCTTTGCTTTGGTTAACAGAACGCGGGTAAACTTAGCGCTACACGTGATGTTGAAACGATTGAGTTTAGCCAGGCACTAGATGTTGATAAACGAATTACAACTCTATTGAATTTACCAGCAGTAGAAGTTCTGGAAAAAGAACAAACAAATGCATCTACAGTTTACATTTGCTTCCACTCTATCAGGCTTCAGCACACACCTTTAGATCACAGCTGCTGCGATCGATGGTGTGGACACACTCATACTCAACTCACATTTGTAATACCACACTAATCTGTACGCTGTCATTTTCATGGAACTAGAAAGCGCATAATAAAGGTAATCCACTTGGTCGTCAATTGTGTGTATACCATAGCCGTCATATTTATCAAAGTTTTGGGTACACGGCTTTTGTTATAAAAAGCCATAAATTTCTACTAGTTTCCTTTGAAATGCCTCAATCCACCCTGATTGTGTAAAACTATTCATAATCAAGTCTGAATAAATGTGCACAAGGTTCACATTGAAAGGCTTCAATTGCCTCTGAGTTCAGTCTTAAAAAACCGATTAATTGTTCTTGCTCACACCAACTTGCTTTAAGATGAATTGCACAAACTTGAGCATGTGGCGCGCAATTAGATATATAACAAAATATTATAATGCATTTAGGCTTGATACAAAGTTTGCCCTTAGAACTTCATGAGTGTGAACTTTAAAACGCGCTCCAGTCAGTTACACTAAACCTCTGTCTCAGTCACTATGTTGTTTCAACAGCTCTATCGCTAACGTAACTATGGAACAAGTTACGGTGCAGCGATCACGTCAAACAGATCACCTTGTTCACATTTCATATTTGCAAGAGTACAATTTACTGGGTCCCATAAAACGAGGGTTGTTTGATTGGTTCACTGTGATTTCATTCCCCTGTTAAAATCATTCTAAAATTCGTTTCATCCCGTTCACAGTGAAATTATTTTCATTTGTGACTTTTCAGTGCACATATTGCATTAGACAGTAGTGAACTGTAGTCCCACCTTCATACCACTACTTCAATCCTCTCCATAATAACAGTCACAGTGGGCTGTAAATGTTAATTGCTCTTTTCACACGTATTCAAAAGATGTAAATAATTTTTTGCATTAGATAAACAACGACAGAAGTTGAAAATCGGATAAATAGCTTGATCAGAATTTAGTGAAAAAGGATTAGATTAGATCAACATGTGTGTCTGTTTTTGGTATATGTATATGTGTACAATGTGTAACTTTCTTTGCAGTACATTAACCCTTTGAGCTCCATATTTGTTTTGTTTTTCGACGAATGTACAGATGATAAAGTTTATTATCAAGTGTTCATCGATAACTTTTGCACTGATTTTTATTCTTTTGTAGTATCACGAGGTATATCACGTGGTCACTGCTAAGTATACCCGATGTTTCATAAGTCATTGCCAACCAAGTTGCTTGTTTCGATTCATAGTCCACTGAATCAAACGTTATCGATTACGAGGAAAACTTTGAGACCATAATGACTTTCTTCTACTTAAACTACACTGACGTTCATAAACTGTTTCAAACAATTTTTTCGACTCTACTACTTATAACGTCGTACTCATGTGTTTACGTTTCCATTCACTTTGTGTACTGCCTTCAAAAGCATTGTCAAATCGGTAAACTAGTACCAAAATTGATGACCTAATGACATGTTTCGTAAGTTTTGATGAATAGCGGATGCCCGAAATTAAGAAAAACATAACAGGCTAGCAGATAACAGTATTGTTTTCGTGTATTTTTGTTCAGTAAAAGTGGTTCGAAGAAACATACTTCCTTCTGGGAGACATCATTGTTGACGATTATTTGCTCAATTCTTCACAATCCGGTGTTTTGTAGACAATAAATATTCGGTCGTTCTTTTTGAATGTGAAATTGTATCCCATTTCGTAAGTGTAGAATGTGTAATATCGTCCGTATACTGTAACCACATGCCACAAGCGACCGAATTTGCTGTCCAGTTCTTTTTTCAAATAGTTCACCAGACCCTATTTTACAGTAAATGAAACAGGCAAAACAGCTATCTGAATCATAAACACTTCACAGCAAAATACATTCTTATTCGTCAAAGCTGAATTAGACCATTTGTGAAAAATTCAAGCATGTTATATACAAGTTTACTTAACTGTATGATATTGCAGACACTGTTAAGCAGAAAACAAGAAAATACTAACAAACCGCTGTACATAAATTGGTACCTTAACAGTTTATACCGTTAATGACCTATGAGCTACTCACGGCTTCGTCCTTTTCGTGTGTTTCCATTCCTTCGTCGATCATCTGACACACTTTGACACGCATAGCTTCCGGCATATCAGTTTCGATAATTTCCACATCGGCCAGTTCGGGAGGTGGTGTTCCGTACTGCTTTCGACTGAATTGATTATCCACAGTCAAACCGTATTAATGTGAACAACTTACGCCTCTTTGATATCCACACCCTGTACTTTACATAATTCAGACAGAGTTATTTTACCCGTGTTATTTTTGTCAAACTTTGATTTCCATTCCTGAAATGTTTGTTCAACAGTTAGTCAGAGTTCAACAGGGCCTCATAATTGATACAAACATTGGAAACCAGTAAAGTGGAGAACCGCTTCACCTTCACACATGCAAAACGGTAACCAATATAGTGTACGTGAAACATAACTGAAAAGGTTTCCAGTAGAGCTGAACATGTCACCGACGATACGGTTCTAATTTACTTACCGCCACAACATTGTCTTTCAATTTTTTCTCCTTCTGGAGATTGTCCAGGTCATCGGTAAGAAGATATTCTGGAACGGTATGCGAGGCATGCATATAAAATAATACTCATTCGGCTTAGAAAATGGATAAACACAAGTGCAAGGCTTTGTGTAAGTTGTGGATAGAGGCATGTGTCTATTTACTTTGTTCAAAAACACCCAGTGAAGTCATGTGAACAACAAGGAACGAAGAAGACGTGTTTTTCTTGTTCAATCCTCGTGCTAATTAGAACACCAGATGTTAAGACACAAAACCTATGTGATTTTCTCACTCACCCTGGTTACTATCTTCAGATTTATGATGTTACAATTAGCATGATGATCAAACACATAAAACAAGTCTTGTTTGCTACGTTGTTCTTCTCATTTACTTTGATCGGGCTTTCCCTTTGAAAGATATATCAACTCAGTTAAATAGAATATGCTGTATACAGCGTTATGCATCCATCGACACGTGAACATTCGCTCGCCATAAAAGTCGCGAGCAGCTGAGGCCAACTTGAAGGACATAACTCAAGTTTACAGCACAAATTTATCCAAAGTTGTTACTCGTGAGTGTATTACGACAGTACGTATATATAGTAAAGTAATATGTAATAAACGTACCCTTATGTTCTGTATCTAGCTCAACAAACTGTTTAACACTGGCATCCATTCTTTGACTGATGTAGGTTTTCTTTGAATTAGAAACGTTACCGTTGAGACCCAATGATTGTATGAATGTCTTTTTATTGTCCCACTTGTATCTGCGTGCGTGCATGCGAGCTGGTGATTACGTGCGTCAACGCATGTGCACAATCAAACCACCGGATGGCTTTAAGCAAATTATGTACGTATTGCCGACAGTTTACAAGCATCCAGACGTGTCAGATGTTCCGGTGAGATTCTTGCAAATTTAAACACGCGCCGATTTGATGTGGTCACAGGAAATCGATAGGTGAATGATGAGCATAAGCTTAACAACTGGGTGGCACACGAACACCTCCGTGTGTTGTGGTAGGTAGTTTGTATAGACAAACCAAAGTGGTCTGTGATGCCATTTCGGATCAATAATCTGTTGGCACCAAACTGGGGCGAATAGTACTACTTATTATGGCACTTCACATTTTTTATCTACTTCAACGATCGATGGTGCTCCAAACCTGATAGACTCATAACCGTCATGGCGATTTAGCTGAATACAACTACTGCAATTGAGAACCGTTATACAGCGAGGTTAAGAAAGCCGTGCCTGAGATCTATCCTTCCTTTGATAAAGTTTAATTATGTCCAGCTAAAATTTTCCAGCAGTTGAATATATGGGTGAAGGTAATAGACAACTGTACAACTTTTTAATTCCTTTATGTGAAACAGCAACGCACCCTATTTGTGTTATACTGTTTTTTAAGTTCTCCGGCCTGCCTGATTTTTTAGCCAATTAAATGACGCACGAGCCTGTATGCCTTCGAGAATCTACCTTAATAAAAACAGTAGTTCAACAATTTTAGACAGACCCTATTGAGACGGTAAATTTCCTTATAGTTAAGCCTCGAAACAAAGGCGAAATGCTCGATGAATTCCAACTCACTGTCCGCGGATTATCAGACAGTCTCGGGTGCATGCGCAGAACGACTATCCCATTCAATTCCAGCTAATTTCCTGAAGTCCATTTGTGAGCCATGCGTCTTCCTTCGATGTCCTAATCAGTGATCAGACACACAAAACTTCAAAAGTCGTAACTCCAAAAGCAATCAAAATGGGCGGTAATTGGAAATGTGATAAGAACATTAACAAATTCAGTGGACCATAATGATTTTTGATATTCCTATAGGATGGTCTGTATGATAGCACTTTGCTTTGAAACGTTACAACTACTGAAAATGCCTTTGCTAGAACGGCCGAGAAGTTTAGTATTTTCTGGTGTCGTAACACAAATCACAATTATCAGTCCCGTATAGTAGTGCAACCCAGTGTTTATCCTGAGTAAAAGTGGATAATGAATTATAAGAAACAAATATGCATCAGTCTGTTTTTTGTTGTATAAATTAACTTTCCAAAAGGTCATGAACAGGCATGGACACTCAGTTGTTCAGGATGCTAAGTCGGCGTATGAGTTTCGAAACCAGGCCAGTGGGAATTGATAATCTGATCGATTTTCATAATAATTTTGTTCAGTTAATTATTTACACTAGGATATTTTGGGCAGGACGTCGTGAAAACTGTGTGCTTTAGAAGTGAATGACTATCAAACATCAACCATAAGAAATCAAATTCTGCAAATTTCAAGCCAGCCACGATACACTGTGGACGAATTGACGGGTTTTCAAAAAACAACCAAACGTGATTAGCGATTTCAGTAACCAGAAATCCCGATTACATATGTCATTCGAGATAGAACGTTTTGTGCATAACAAATTCGAAAGAGGCTGGCTGGGAAGTCTACCTGAATGCGAACGCTGCGATCAAATGTGAATGATGGGCAACTTGAAAATAAACCAAATCCCCGACTACTCACCAGTAATCTAAAATATCACCTTGCAGGTTTAATGAGTTCAGTGATCTCGACGTGTCTCGGAAGTCCTAATCGCGGAGTTATCGATTGGAGTTAACAGGTAGTAAATATGTCTCCTCTCGAGACGATCGGGCAACCTGATCATTGCTCACAAGCGAGAGTGGTTGAGCGTTCAGATTTGATTATTCGGTCGTGCCCAATGTGAGGAGAATGGTGCAGTGGTTAACACGGTTGCCTCATGATTGGAATGTCCGGAGTTCAAATCCCGGCCGTGGCAAGGATATGCACTACTGACGAGCTCTAATGAGAGCGAAACTCGAGTCTAGTGCTTCTTTTCGAAAGAGGCTGGCTGGAAAGTCTATCTGAATGCGAACGCTGCGATCAAATGTGAGTGATGGTCAACTTGTAAATATACCAAATCCCCGACTACTCATCGATAGTTTACCTAGACGTCACTGACTACAGCATTATTGCTCGGACTGAGGGTTCGTCGTCCATATCATAAGGAGGAACAGTTGTATACTGAGGCCGAATTCGGAAACATAACAAGACCATTCAGTTAACCCCCGCTTCAGATGTCACTTGAAAACAATTCAGATCCTGATCGTTAAGTTAGTGTTATCGGTGGTTGCACTTTCTGAACGTGAAGGTGTTCAAGTGGCATACCCAGACAAAAGTGCATGGATAGTGGTTATGGTGAGAAAAGTTTGTGACAGTGTCGTCCTAAGGCCGTAGCAAGGATAAGGACTACTGATGAGATCCAGCCAGAACAAAACTCAAGTAGTGATCATCTTTTCACAATTGGTTGGCCGGAACTCTGTTGAATTGTGATGGTTTGGTTCAATTGTGGGTGCTATTCATTTTACATATCAATATGTACTTTCGAAATTCTTTCAGGCGGGAGGGAAGTTAGCACACCTGAACTTTTGGTATTGATATGTTTGCCGAGATTGGCATTTAGGTTGCAAACGTTTCATCACCAAACCAACTCGAGCTACGAACAACACCACCACTGTTCCCAACCATCAGACACCTGAACTTGGAAAGCACGAATAATCCAATCGATGCTCATATCGTAAGAATACCTGGGTGAAGGTGTATTAATAAATGACTCCGTAGACGCAGTTGGGACGATGGGCTGTATCGTCCTTAGTAAATACGATTTACAAGGAAATCACAAACCATCCTAAAAGTTAGAGGCTATTTCTGATGTTTACAATTTACTTTCGTTTGAGACGGCAAAGTGGTTAGCAGGGCAAGCTGAAACTTTCCGTCAGCAAATGCATCTACCGGCTCATGTGACACGTTCAGATTCGTTACCAGGATAGCGTAGTTAGATTTCAGACGACGGTGCAGCCATCTGGGCACGTTGTAAATATTTGTAAGGACAAGTATGCCATCTTACATTCATTCCATGAAAAGACATCAGAGATCCGTAGCGCTTAGCAAGTAAACAGGCGAAAAGGCCTCGATTAGTTAGCATTGCTGTTCACTTTGTGATAACCAAAAGCCCTTGCTGATTACCAATAATTAAGGACTGTATTCTTCCACTCATTCTGCTACAATGAGACAGATCGAGCTTTACTCTTTATATACCGTACTCAGACATCTAGGCGTAGTTCATGCTGAATGTCTCCTCCATTGCATTTTGATAAAAGGAATCTGTTTTGCCGACATTTAAACCTTCTTTGTTTAATTACACACCAGGAATTCACACATCACCGAGAAAGTATCCACGTCTCCCCCAGACATACCTCCGCTTTCAATACTAATCTACTGGAGTGAGCTTAAAATTTGACAACACCAGCTTTCCTCTCATAAACTCAAGATATATCTACCCTTTATGAGTGAAACAAAATATGTAGCCATCCGACTACTCCTTCACTACGTATCCCGATAAAGTACATAACCCTGTAAGACATTACACACTCCATACAAGGAAGTTGGTTCGCCTGATGCTACACCACAAAGGTGAGGTTTCGTCTGCACTGGTCACTCGTAGAATAAGTAACGCAGTTGAGAAGACCAACAGTGCGGCACAAGTGCGAATCTTGTTCAAATGCAAAACATCAGTCCAAGTTCAGTTCGAAGACACATTGTCTAAATGCGTGACCTCATTTTGTATTTACTGTTTCACGTGTTCGTGTGGAACGGGTTAATTCAATCGAACAAACAGGCACCTTCCTCAAGAGGTACGTGAGCACCACCTCCACAGGGATGACTAAGAGCGAGTTGAAGTCCATTTCAAATGTAATTCTGACGCACCTCGTTAGCTCGGAGCACTAAATCTCACCGGAAGTGGCTTTCCAGCCCACATACCGCTTGTCAAGTTTTCACTCCAGAGTAGTCACATTTCGTATTCTGGCCACTGCAGAAGCGATCGGAATTTGGTTACGTTCAGGAGAAACATGTTTTGGCCCCCGTTACCCAAATGACACCTCCGGGGACCAATGTGGTCACCCAGTTGTCCTCCAACTAACAACTGTGTGACCTAGTTATGTGACCAATTGCCCTTGATTATGCTCGCCTGACAACCAAGACGATCAAATAAACTGAACATCATTCACATTCCCGTAAACCTCTCGGTCGACCCCTCTCAAAAAGAGGCACCAGAATAGGGTCCCCCTCTTGTTAGAGCACGTCAGTAGTGCATATCCTTGTCACGGCTGGAACTGGAACTCTGGCCACGCTTTTATGAGCAACCGTGTTGACTGATGCACCACTGACCTCACACTGAGCACGAAAGAATCATCATACGTGAACGCACAACCACAATCGCTTGTGAATAATGTTGTGATGGCAGTACGATAGCCGCGATCACTTGTGGGTGATGTGCAATTTATGTGAAAACCATCATCAATAACCACGATGTTACCGAACGTTTCGTAACTGGTCTGACGACAAGTAACCGAAAACACTGTTCGCTTAAAACCTATCACAAGGAAGTTCATATTTTCTAGCACTTGAGTGCACAAGTTAAATGTGTCGCCGTTGACCATGTCCAGACAGCATCATTTCTAAGGTTCGGCATTGATGGTTTGCCACCTATTTAACGATTACTTTGTGGAGGAACTTGAAAAGCTAAACACGCGACCTGACCACATAACTTTACGTGGTACTTTATTCCAGAATTCTGTGAAGAATGATCTTTTTGTTTGCAGTTGATAGCCTCTTGCCCACGCTTATACAGCTAGTTTCGTATGGGCGATTCGGCTCCACTTGTGGCTCATCCACCAAGTTCATGTA
This sequence comes from Paragonimus westermani, assembly GCA_008508345.1. Taxonomy (NCBI): domain Eukaryota; kingdom Metazoa; phylum Platyhelminthes; class Trematoda; order Plagiorchiida; family Troglotrematidae; genus Paragonimus; species Paragonimus westermani. Next base: position 130,286 of record QNGE01001694.1, read on the forward strand.
TACCATACATAAAATGAATGTGTAGCACAGGGGGTAGAGGAAACTAATCATCACGAGAGTGGGTTTAGCGAACTTAACGTCAAACCACGTGATTAGAGTGATTCAGCTGAGTTGTACTTCTAGTCATGGCCCAGCTGCCTCTTAGTGCGGCGCTTGTGAAATCATGGTCCTGAGCACGTATTGAGGGTCGCAGTGGAAACACATTGCAATGTGACTGGTGAGCAGAGTTACAGTGTACTATTTTGAGGTCACCACATGTTAAAACCGAGAGAGAGGAACAACGAAAATCAAAAGACATGACTGGTACAAGTGAAAAGTAGGAAACCTGTAAAGCGAGAAGTTTACTAGTTAAGACAACTAAAGAACGAGTCTTCTTACCTGGTTGGTTAGCCTGCTCAGCTTCATTGAAATATGTTGAGTCGTGTGAATAACTAGAGGCATAACCAGCACCGGAAGGAAAATGGTGATTGACTAAAAGTGGGGGTGTTTCGTGGCAACAATTCAGCAGGTCGATGATGAGATTGAATTACTGAGAACAACAAATCTTTTGTCTGTTTGGTATGTGTTTGTTAACACAAAGTTTGTAAAAGTGGAGAAAAGTAGGAGTGGAAGACATGCACCTTCCTCTCTATATCCACGCTGTCCAAACAATACTAAATCGCCCCACGTATATCCTTCTAGTCGTGTGTACGATTATCAGACCTGAAACTTTCGCGTCCTCCAATCTCACGCTTGAAGTATGCTGTTTATTAGCAAAACAGAGCGTAAAGTTCTCACAGTTTGTAATCCATTCTAAAAAGTTCACACGGTAACTCAGGCAAGCACACTTGAAACAAAATGTTATTGTCTTCGCTATACGAAACAGTGAGGAACAGTATTTTTTGTGCAAATAAGGTCTTTCCTGTCGACGAAGGTCGCGAGATTAGATTGAGACAAAGCATATGTTTATGTGCCGTGGAATTTGCATAGACTCTTGGGTCCAACCCGAGTGAAACTGAGAGCTTGTTTCAGCAATGAACTCAAACAACAAATTCGTGATTTTGTCTCGTGTTGTATTTTTAGTCCTCCTGCCAGACAGTCCATGAATATAAATCGTTGATGTTTTTATGTCATGAATCGATCTGTTAAATTTCAGTATCAACTGTTTACCCGTGAAGAGACTAGTACCAAACTTTCTAGTGAAGCATAACTTATACGTCATATCTATTTGTATCCTCTTTTCAACCTATTTGTCTAGTGTTTCTAAGAATGGAATAGAATATATAGTGGGATTATAGTCTCGGTATATGAAATACTGATGGGCTCTAGCTAAGGTGACACTCGAATCCGCAGCTTCTATACAATCAAAGCTGATTGGATAGTCTATCTGAATGCAACAGTTGTGGTCAAAAGTGGATGATAATGGACTTGCAGTTGTGTTCATTTGTCCACGACAATTTGCCCTGTTATCAGTTACCGAGCGAAGTGTACTCTCTTTCCACAGGTCGGCTTCTGGTCGTTTCCAGCTGAGCGATTTTGATAGCTTTTGAAAAGTAGTATGACATCAATAGACATTCTTCCTTGTTTTAATTAAGTCTGTCAATATTTTGACATGATCTCTGCAGAGGCTCACAAATAATAACTTACTACTCTTATGTCACACATCCGACACACAATCTCTCGTTTGATTTGTCACATCAAGCATGTTGTCGGTTCTCGATACACTTGATTAATACAAAGTGAACGGAATGAAAATATCCTTGTAATGTAGGCAACATTGTGTTTGTCATTGTATCTCTCCCCTTAACTATCAAACCTTCTGCACTTGTGAACTCGTCTTGAAAACTGAAATAAAACAAACATTCTGTTGCCAATATTTTTCTATCCTTATAAAAACCTTGCTAAAGTTGTTGTAAACAGTATATCGTTCTCTTTTCCTTACCACCAAATTGATTTGTATACAACGGATGTTCGTCAGTAACTCACTTGTGTAATGTTACATTAAAGCTAAAGATATATTTGCAACTACAGCATGATAACCTGAAAGTTGGTCAATGCAAACCGAAATCATCCAATTTACGCTTAAATGAGTGTATCCCGGAACGATGTGCACTCCTCAATAGTTCAGAGGTTGTCACTAGTGAGGCTGTAGTACAGTTATGCAACTCGAGGTACACTTGAATGCTTTCCGTCACACAGAAAACTTTTGATTTTTTCATCATCTAAAAAATTCCAACAGTACTTTCACGGTCTGTTTGGTGACAATTGCTCATATATTGTTTGTTGTTGTAGTGAGTCAGACAATTATCTACAAAATGCGTGCGGACAATAGGAAGCTGTAATGGGAACAAGTGAACTTAAACATATACGAACAAATCTAGGAGACCTACAAAAAATAACTGGAGTGACGCACCGAGTGTACACAGTTCACGGGGTCATAAACCTCATTCCAAAAAAAGAGGACAACATCAGAATATTGGACAAGGGAAACGGTGGAGTAGTTTACGCTCGCGGTTTAAGAGGTAACAGTGATCGTTCAAGGGTCGGTAATTAGAGGAAGCTGAACTATCTGGCGACGTAATTAATTTATCGCCTAGCCCTTCAACCAAGGATGAGATGTAAAAGACAGTGAGGACTTCCGTTTTACTCGCTGTGACAAACTGTCCAAGCTAAAGAACGTGTATCTTTACAAACAAACGGGTCACTTTGATCCAAGGGTCTGTGCACTCATGTACATGAATAAATTACGAAACAGAACGGTTACTAATCAATTATATGGGTTCTGTGTTTTCGGTAACTTGGCGGTTTACACTTAATCGGCATCAGCGGTAGCAGTACACTATTGAAGTCACACACACACCACTACAAAATTAATGCATTTTCGCAATGTGAATGTAACCTCTATTTAAGGTTATCCAGGGAAACTCAAAACAAGAAATCATAGAATGTTTTCACTTAATCGTGTGCTGCTTCACGGTGTATACCAAGTCGACGCCAAATTTACTATTCCTTATTGCACCTGTTCATTTAAATTGAGATTTGCACTGACGGGTGACTATTTTTTATGTTCTACTAGGAGGTGGGCAGGCATAAGTAGGATGCTTTTTATCACATTATCCCTTGAGTGAGTTCGATCAGAGGACAATCATTATGTAAACCAGGGGAAAGTTTGTTGACTGCAATTTGGTCAAGCTATTTAAGATAAATGGCAAAGCGTAATTAGGCCATTCCTTTCTGAAACCTGAGTATCATCTATCAAGTTTGAACGCTAGTTAACAAGATATTATTTTACACGTGCTTTCTATAAATCACTGGTGGCATTCATATTCATCTTTCGTTAGCAAGATGGTGAGTGCATCGCGTTTTGCCAGATGTTGTCCCCGTTCAACTTCCTCTAATTGATAGGATCAAGCAATTACGAAAGTGGCAATTCAGTGGTGACTTGAGCGTAAGAATCTGGGAGAAAATAGTAGTGTTGTTGGATTATTTCTAAGCGATATATTTGGACAATGGCTCGCAGTTGAAACGACACAATTTGTTTCACATATCAGGTTGGATTGTTTATCAAAATTGTTTTATCCGCTAACATGATAGTGAATACGATGGTGAAAATAAAGGACTTGCATCGATTTAATTAATACCGGCTGTGATCAAGTCTTCTGTCTTCTGTCTTCAAAATAGTTTGTTTTCAAGTTGGCCATCACTCACATTTGATCGCAGCCTTCGCATTCAGATAGACTTTCCAGTTAGCCTCTTTCGAAAAGAAGCACTAGACTCGAGTTTCGCTCTCATTAGAGCTCGTCAGTAGTGCATATCCTTGCCACGGCCGGGATTTGAACTCCGGACATTCCAATCATGAGGCAACCGTGTTAACCACTGCGCCATTCACCTCACATTGGGCACGACCGAATGATCAAATCTGAACGCTCAACCACTCTCGCTTGTGAGCAATGATCAGGTTGCCCGATCGTCTCGAGAGGAGACATATTTACTACCTGTTAACTCCAATCATCATCAGTAATCTAAAATAGTTTGTGTTGTTCGGATCTACTTACTCAATCTCACCTTGCCAACTGTTCCTGTTTCTTGCATTTGACTTGAGCTGAAGACGAAGATGAGGATGTTTGGCACGTTTTTAATTCTGTAGAAAGCAGGTTGAGTTTTCACTATTATACACCCATCTGGAATCTCTGAGAACCGGCAGTCATCAGATACCCAGTTGTGTTATACAATTGAGCGGAAACCGTAAGGGTTATTCTAATTCACGTGATAGATATTTGCGCTCTAATGAACAGTGAATGAAGAATTTCAAAACCTAATTACTAGAGACGACTATCAAAGTGTAATGCTTCACTTTGAATTGGTTACTTCTGTCGATAACTAACAATTACCTGAGTAATCACATGACAAACGAAAGACGCATCAATTGCTTGGAAAGCTTGAAATGAATTTATCCCTTTTTCTACTGCACGTAAAACAGTTTGTTGACAATCCACTTCCAATCAGTGCTTTCCTTCACCTGGGCTGCTCAGTTGATCTGTGTAATTCCCTGCAATTCATGAGTTCAATATACACAAAGTAAACAATGCCTATTAGTTGTAAGATTGATTATTACACTTGTACAATTTAGACAAACATTATACGGAAGGAACGTTAACGAATCCTCTTTTATTCAAATTTAAACTACTGGTCCACCTACAATTCGACTAAAGCTGTTTCCTTGTTAAACATTATTAGTGTGGCTTATCTTTGGTCCTTCAGAGGGTCAAATCTTGTTCTTTAAACCCATAAGAAGAACGCTTTGAGCTTGCGATAAATTCATCCGTATGATCGCACGTAACTAGTCCACTTTAATCGCTTTTGACTAACCTTGACCCTTCTCAGTGGAAGTAAAAATGAAGATCCTGCCAATCCCATTCTAACCATCGTGATTGGGATTCCTCAAAGTGACTGAACTTGCAGTTTACATTCAAGTTACCAATTAAAAGTTTCAAAAACTGACAGGCAGTTGGTCAGTTGAATGTTCTAAAATCAGTACACGGTTGGTGGCATCCGATTCGAATTAGCTTGTCAGAGTGACCAAAGCCAGAGTATCTGGAATTAATACCAATCACACGGAATAACATCGTTAGCATCTAAAAAACGAGATCAAAGGTCAAAATTGTGTCGGAAGCAGCTGTTGAGAAACCTTTTCAAATGTGTAGGCTACTTGTGTATTGCTGAAACCGTCACTATACTTCAGCTGTTCACAAAGTAACTTTTACAGTTACAACGCACATATCGCCAACTTCAAACCTCACAGCGTAAGACAAAAACAACCAGAAGAAAAGAAATCATTTGCTCCATCAGAAAGTACTATGCAGCAGTGCTGTATTCAGAAGTTTGAAGTGAACTTGAAAAGAAATGGACGGTTTAGTATCTTCTAGAAACACTTCAGGAAATCTGGTCGGTTGAGTGACTTTTACTTGGCATCTCTGCGTTAATAATAACGTTTCGGAACATGTTTCCTCAAATGTGGTTTCACGATTAACATTTTCTACTGCGACTTGTCGCTGCTAACGGTTGTACTCAAAAGTGACCATTATTCGGTCCAAGTCAGCCAAAGTGCCTAAAGAATTATCAACAATTAATCAAACCATTTTTTACGTCACATTGCGTGCGTCACACTCTGAGTGCTTTGTTAAGCGAACCAAATTGGCCAACGGTAATTGAGGACCCATACCGCGTTTGTTCAAGCTTAACAATCGTTGAGAATGTTCGTCTAACAGTTGGGAAGAGAGTAAATTAGTCCAGATTAGTAATAACCCTTATAATCCTCAGAAAGGAGACTTTCAACTTGTCGCATGTCCATACTACGGGTATTGGAGGGTAAATTACCGAGGCACTTCAAAGTAAACACCAAATTACTACTGTAACAATCACAATACTGCTAACACTCCTGGAAAACTTAATTGAGAGTAGTAGTCTGNAGATTGGGAATAACACAACGTTTCGAGCAAGTTGTAATACTCTACGTTTCAACCACCTCGGGTGGCCTTCCTCAGGAGTGTTGTATTCGAAATCACCTCTGTCAAGGTGATTTCGATTACAACACTCCTGAGGAAGGCCACCCGAGGTGGTTGAAACGTAGAGTATTACAACTTGCTCGAAACGTTGTGTTATTCCCAATCTATATATCAATTGATCTAGGTTAGATTCTAAAATGAAATGATTAAGCTTGAGACGTGTATTTAAATGCTTTTGCCAAAAAGTATACAAAGATGCTGCTTCCCGAAATATCTCAAGTTAAAAGGTGAATTATGTCGAGCTAGTTTTAAGTGTAAAATTTTTCACGTACGGTACAGTGGTGAAAAGATAAGTAACGAATTTAAACTATGCTCATTTGGTTCAATGACTTCAACCTAAATGAGATGTCTTGATCGCGGGGTTATCGATTGGACGGAACATAACGATTCTGTTCATTCTCCTTTCGAAATGATCGTGCGAGCTGAACGCTATTTATATAAGGTTGTGTTTGGACGTCTGGAGTTGATCATTCGGTTATGTTTATTGTGAGGTTACTAGAGTTGTGGTTAACATGCCAGTCCCACAAACACGAGGGTTCGAGTGCAAACCGTAATCTGGACAAGGACATACACTACTGATGAGCTCTAATAGGAGCGAAACTCGATTCTAGTGTTTTCTTTCGAAGTGGGCCAGCCGAAATGCCTGTCTGAATGCGAAGTCTGAGATCACATATGAGTGGGGTCTCATTTGAACTCGACTAATTGTTTATAGAAAATTTCAACACCAAACAGGATGTACAAAATCTCTTGACAAAGGAATTAGGAAAACAACCGGTGGTCAATACATTTTGCTGGGCGAGGAAACGGATACTTCTACATCAAAACATTCCACGGTGCGTGTTGGACACGGACTGCAGATGAATCATGAATAAAGTCGGCTTCTAAACAATGAGGAAATGCCGTTATTCAGATGCGATCGCTAATTTTTTTTAACATTCGGTAGCCCTTGTTCACTGTATTTCCACTTGTTGTGCGTGCAGACGGCCTGTGATGAATATTGCATTAACCTGATCGTCACTCACGTTCAGATATATGACAGCCAAACATCAGACGGTGTAGTAATCCCACGAAATTGATCTGTTTTGAATAAAGGGCTTTTAATTTTATCACACAGCCTAGCTCTGTGCGTCTAATTGACTTAATCCTTCCGCAGGGAGGAAGCTTCAAACAATGAGGTTACAATAAACGAGGTATGCAATAACCAGAATCCCGGTTGCCTGACAAGAGTTATAATGATATACCTAGAGGTGTGCTAAATAAACTCGGAATTTACGAAGTTTACGAAAAGTAGAAGTTAGTCCATAGTTTTTCTGCAGTTATCTTTTTCAGACAGAAAATGTGAAATGCTGGATGTCCTCTAACAGCACACTGTGTTTAAAAATTTCTCTCGTTTTAAAATAAATCAGCAGAATTCAGTTAGAAAGATAAGGAACACTTCTTACAGATACACGACGATTATGGAAAGAGGACTTCTGATGAAACACACTACTTGGATAGCTGAGTTGGAGAGTGGACGCTAAATCAATGAACCCATCCCCAGAACCTTCACAGTCTCACCGATACTCAATTTTCACTTAGACTTTAGACAAGTGTCCTCTTAGGTTCACACGCTTGTGTCAGATATAAAACGATCTGGTACTCACACGTTTCTGTTGCTGTGCAGATCGGAAAACAGAGAGTGCTGAACCGTTCAAAAATGCAAATAAAACTTTCTCAGATTTATCGAGTGATGGTGAAGAGATGCGTTATTTTATCAGCATCGTGTATTCGAACACATTGAGGTATTTTGCTCATAAAAAATAACAAAAAAAGGGAGGCAGATAGCTCAGAGTGGAACCGTTAAAACTCAGAGAAACGTACACGTTTGGTGATCTAGCGGAATGTTTTACGATGGAAACGAAGTGGACTGTGGCACCAGCTGGACTTCGTTTAACTATCAGACGGGTAGAGCCTTGAACAGATCAATTGATTTGGCTATGACCACTAAGTTGAACAAAGTATTCCAGAATGGGCAGATCATAACATTTGAGCCAGTCTCAATATAAAACGCGTTGTGCCTTAGAAATGAGCAACAAGCCTGTGTTTAGGTTTTTTATGCTTTGAAATATAACTTATTACTGCTTTGCAAAAGCTTCAAGACAAAATTAGCTGCAGGTTACGCCTAAGAGATTCAGTGTAGTTTATGCTTTCTGTCATGACTGAACACTATGTAAACAGATTCAATTTGTCATTCCTTAGTACTTTTAGGTCATTTTGCATTTCAAAATCTTCGGTATGCGACTGCCAGATACTCAGTCGATGGAATCTTCACGCAGTTGCCTACCTTGATGTCGACTAGTAAGTGGTTAGTTGTGTACTACTAAGTTAGCAGAGCTAGGTATTTGGAAGTGTACTGGCATCTTATGGACCCTGTTCTTATTGACCACACGGTTATGACACTGTCCTAGACAAGTACCACTAAGTTGAGAATGCTTAAGAAACCACGGATGATTAGAGCGAAGGGCAAATAACTCAAGATAGGTCCTCCGGGAATGCTTTTGATGACAAAAATTACCCTGGCAAATAAATAGGAAAACCTATCTCTCTTTGTTGCCACGCTTCTCCAGTTTTTCATCACAATACGAAGAAAAACCCTTCAACGTAGTGTTCATTGTCTTTAGCAACTTCGCTTTTGGACAGACGCAACACAGCAAAAAACTTGGTTTGAAGATTATGGATATTCTAAGTGTTCTGGTTACTGTAATTTGTAGTCAAGGTAGCGTAACCCAACCTAAAATTTAGGCGAACACAAAAGGTGAGGAATGCACGCCACAGTAATGGTACTTCATTTACAAGGCACAAAATGTGTCTAATTTTGAAAATGGGTCTGTGAACGCTCTAGTTACAAGAAGTACAAATTGATCTCGCTAGAGTTTGGTTTCGTCCACCGAGGCTGTCCATTTATTTTCCTGTTATGTTCGGAACCAATGAGTTTAGCATTTTGGATACTTAGCAGCCCAGTGCATCGAGGTAGTTGTGATTTATTGAAATGTTTCGCAATAAGCGAGATAAGAGTCCTTTCTAAAATGTTCGGACCATTAAAGTATATCATCATTTGACACAAATAAGTTGAACAAACATTCTCACAGAATGGCTGTAAGCAATATGGGTAACAAGAGTCATTTGTTTTGAGGGATGTTCACTTTCAATAAGTATGTTCCAGCTTGTGAGGAGCAATGGGACAATGACATTCATCAGCAAAGACAGAACTACAAGTTTTCACGATTCATCCTATCATATTCGGTTGCGTCTTCGTAGACACGTTTTTCCTTTGCCATTGTTTGTTTGGCAAAACCAGACTACTCACTGATGAGTGAAAGTAAGTGTTTCTCTCATTTCTTTGGATTTATCAAGAATACAAATTGATGAGTGGAATGTTTCCTAGAGGTGAAGGTCAGATTTGTTTTAGGGTGAATAATGTGTTAACTGTTCGCACGTACTTTCTATGGACATTACCAACTGATGTACCATTTTCTGGAGAAATTGTGAACTATGCTGTTTGCTTTTAATCAGATACTCATCTACCACCTGGAATTCGAACTGATCTCACAGTCTGTTCCATTGTCCTCGCTTCCGTCAGTCATGTACTCGTGTAGTGAGGACGAACGATCGCACTGAACTACTCGCACCACCACTATTCGGTGGTGAGGCAGGAGCATGGATTTTGACGTGGAAATAGACACAGGAGAAATACAGGATGAAGCAATGGAGCGCAGCATCGCGTGAAATAGTTCTTGCTACATAAAGGAACTTAGCAGTGGTGTCCGTGGTAATCGTGACGTTCTAAGACAAATGTTGTGCGCAGACGAGGGTTTTTGTTTGTGGCCCTGTTGAAACGCATAACCCACCCATTCGTTTTCCGAATAAATTATCCTTATGCAATACGCGTTCTTGGCTCACAACACTCGAATGGTTAACTTAGCCGGCTGATATCCTATCAGTTGCACAGTTGTCTTTTGATAAGTCGTAAGTGTTCAGCCGTAAATCAGCGTGTAAACTGATCATCGGCCATGCTTTGAAATTAGACGGGGAATTTCTTTTTCAGACGATGAAAAAAACGCCGACAACCATATACAATCGGAGAACAGCTACCCATCACAGCAATTACCTTGATAACCGTCTCATTTGCATGGCGTTTTTAGTTAGATTTTTCCGAACAGAAACCTTTTAGCTTCAGACTAGCGGATGAGCACTGATAAACTATATCTTTGGCATGACTGAGATAAGAACTCTCGTCTACATTCATGCGGTATTAAAAAATTGCACCGGAATGTCAGTCCACAACGCAGCGATGGTATCCACCTAAACGTCGTGTGTACTTCTGCGTGGTTTCGTGCTTGTGGCTGGCGCCTTTTCTTGTGTATGTTGCCTACAATTTCTTGATCGTTGACCCGATTCCGTTGAATGATGGTCCATCCGGTTGCTGGTGCTATTGGTAATTCATTCAAAGTTGGATTTGGCCATATCGTGCCACCGGGACGAGATATTCCATTGAGTGTTGAAACACTCGCGGCCCCCACCAGAGTATCCATCACATTATGAGGCAAACTTGACCACCTTACCGTTGACCTCAGTTTGGACACGGGAAATATTATTGCTTCCACACATTCCGACAGAATAGCTTATGGGTAACGTTGAGGTCGCCGTTCTAATATTTTTGCTCCGTGGTTACTGTGTTCGATGTATATTAACAAATTACCAGACTATTCGTCAGTGGTGGAGTACACTTTTTCTGCCAGTTAGATGTCATTCATATTTGACCATGCCCTTGCTAGCTGCCTCAATTGAGAGGACAGCACTGAAACTGATCTTTTTCCTGCTAAACTGTAACAGCAGTGGCTGAAAAAGCTGTGAATGAAGTTGAGTAGTATCCATCTAGTGAAAATCACATAACCAATTGGGATACCACTAATCAGAAAATTCATCATTAGGACCAGCGAAGTTGTTGACTCCAAACTGAGTGTAAACTATTCACAAGAAATAATTCCTTCAGTGCATTTCACTAGTTATTCTGAAAATAACGCACGAGTGGCTTTAATTTTTAATTCTACTGTGAGTGCGACGGAAATGTAGATTTTACAGTTTACTGCAAACAGTATCAAATCTTTAAGATACAAATCTAATACTCGATAAATGTTTTTGATGGAAATCCATGCGGGCCAGTCCCAACAATATTGTTGCATTCAACGCGACCAAGACAATGTGAACTGCGGTTCTCGCGTGTGCTCTTGCCTCTAAAGCCCTAGGTGATGTAAGCTGGTATCACGATTTCCTCTGCGCACTCAACGTAAAATGTGACTACAATTGTCAGGTGACAAATCAGTCGGCTGGTCTTTTTCGAATTACGGATGCGGGAAAGTGTGTGATGAGTTATTGTTAATCAATTGAAGTTGTTGACTACGCTGTTGTTCCTAGGACTAACTGTTTTATTTGCTTTTCAAATTCTGGTGAACTTCGTTGGACTGTTGCTATGCCAACAAACACTGTGTTTCCTGCTCTTCATTTGTATGCGAAATACCACTGGCAACATCATGTTGCGGTTTATTACCTAGAAACTGCAACTCATTTTGTAGCAAACTCACTCGATTTTTTCGCTGTCACTTTTATTGCAAGCGTGGAAGATTTGGGCAGTTTCACATGATAAGGTTGTGCAGAGTGCCGTATCTGTTTGATGCCCACATTCCGTGTCGAAACATTTGCACAATATTCGTGAAAATATTTGTGGTGTTGTTTCGACGTACTATTACATTTTAAGTAGTACGGTGTAAATATTCCCCAAGCTTCCGAGCACACTGTAAATGGCACTAATTTTATTGAGCAGGTTGACAGAGTACGATGGAACCCGCCAAAGGCCTTTCTCCTCAGCGTGCACAGCTCCGTTCATCAGATATTTTTGCTTTCGAAATGACTGTTGTTGAAGATCACTGTCACTGTTCTTTAACAATGCACTTGGTCCCATTTTATGACCAAGTATACTTAAAGGCTGAGCACGTCTTAGCCAGAGCATTTTGGTGAAAATGGATCGGGCTGTACTTACCGGTAAGTGATTCACATATAACTATAGTCTGTACCTTTGTGTCACGGAAATTAATGTCGTGCACGGCTGCACATGTTGATCCGTACCAATTGCCACCCTAAAAATTTTAACATTTCGTAGCGTCAACTACGGAGTCGCCGAATTTCCGAAAACCATGCATGGTACAATTAAATGTTGTCATGTAAGACCAAATGTGTAGATAACCGTATGACTAGAGCAGAAACAAGGTTTTTTAGCCAGGTGGATTCATTGCTGTTGGGTATAACACTACTTTAATGTATAAGATAAGAGCATGAGTAGATATAATATCGTGAATGCCAGCACGTCCAACCATGTAACCCTTTTCAGAGTAGAACGAGAATTTGAGAAAAGCAAGATGACTCAGCCAGTCAAGATGCAACAACAGTTGTGCTCGATAATAACGTTGCGGTATTTAGTCCACGCACACGTGTGCAGATTCGAGTTCACTTCATACTTCTCCGCCGTTCCGCCAACATCGTTCCTGGTGATTCTTCTCGACCGCCTTTCAGTGGAATATTTGGTTCCCATGTTAGGGAACGTCCTTGAGTTAGAATACGACATATTCCTAATTGACCATTGGTTTTGCCAATAAACGACTATCACCATCAACCGGACTCTGGTAGCATCTGGCCTAGCGCATACATGGCCTTTCCGCTCCTTTCGCAGTTCACCCAACCCTTTATGGTTTAGTTTCGCGTTATCTAGATACACCATTCTTCACTTTCAAAGGTTATTGGTGTCCAGCTATTGCAATGTTCCTTCTGGTGTTTGCGGACGGCTTTTGGTAGGTCCGAATAGTTTGCTATACATGAAGAAGGATTTCCAGAGATAATTTACGTTCTCGGCAACTGTGGGGCGTGGAGGTAACACCAACAACAAGCATTAAAAAGAAGATTTCTTTATGTCTGGTGTAGGCACTGATATTTGGTAAGCGGATAAGATTAGGCGGATTATTTCACCTCATTCTGAATCCTCTTTGTCTGTGAGGATACCGAGAGACGTTTTCACCTATCTGTTGGTTCACTTCTCCTAGACACTTTCTCGCAGATGGTGGACTTTTACTTTGAGCTCACATAGTCAGCCGCCATATTTCACACTAGTGCTTTGTGGTTGATGCTTAGGTTACTGACCAAAAACGCCCCCAAAAGAAAGTATGTTCTGAACTCATTTTCGCAGGTACAACCACCAAATGTATGCGGTGCAACGGTCCCTCGCTCATACACCCAAATCTTCTCAGTGCATCGTGTACATCTTCTAATACAATTGCGGCCAAGATTTGCAACAGCACATTCTTCCTCGTTCACTACAGAACCTTAAGAGTAGGAAAGGACTAGTTATGTTGGTCTAGTTCAGACCCAAAGTGCACGCAAACGTTAAGTTTCATGAGTGTTCGGCAACCCTTTGATCTTGGCATCTACGTTACATGAGTTCCTTCACTAGTTAAGTGTATAGGCACGAGAATGAGTAACCTCAACCTCTAACCGGTAGTCTACGTAGCGCGAACAAATGATTGGAGGTTCTCTGGAATCTACTCTGTGTTTCAGGAGCTGGTAAAGTCAGCAATAACTTAACGAGGGCCCTAGGTTTTTTACTTACTCCTCTCTATATTACCTGGGGTTGACTCTTACGGTCTGATGTAGCCGCTTTTGTTGATGGTGACCTCCAAACCAGACAGTTTAAGCGTTACAGTAAGTGTACAGTCATCAGCAGGGAGGCTGCTCTTCCGGGGTTTTAGAAAACGCACAAGGGGGCGATATTTTAGTTCGTTATCCTGTGATTCATGCTTTTAACATGAAATATTTGGCATATGCACCCCAAATGTATTGTAGGAATATCATTCCGATATGCGAGCAGCGTTTTACTGATACAAAGTTTGAGTCAACCTAAGAACCTTTTCCATGTACCACAGACGGCAAACACTCGACATTCATAAAATAACGTTTATGACACTCACAATACTTGGGGAGTTCTTAAATTAACGTCACGGTTGATTACTTTTCCAAGATGTCCGGATTGCTGAAAAAACTGCAAACCTTGGAATAGCGAAATTACCCTAGGTATGAGGACAAGCACAGATCGACTTGCAATCGAATCTAGTTGAAGGTATGGATACATAATTAGAAAGGTCAGAATAAAGTGGAATATCAGAATCTGTTGAAGCTTTCCAAACCAAAGACGTGTATGACCACAAAACATAACCGATTTGATGCTACTTGAACGGCATAACAGAAAACATGAACCTCGACGCATACCTGGAAATTTTGTTAACATGAAAATACCACGTCAAATTGTGATGCAATATAACATGTAAGTAATCAACAGATGGGGATTCAGGAAGTACCTCGTCACCGAATTTTATTGAGAATAATCATCTAAAAGCAACTGTTCATGCAGTTTTTCACAAGTAAAATTAGAATATGAATACATTTGGACATGTTGAGAGAGACACGAGAAGTGTACTAAATACACTTACAAGTTAGGTGAGGCCATTCTATAGGGTATGGGAGAATATACCCGATTGTTAAACACTCATTTAAATTCTGTAACGAAAGTGGTGCTCAAGACTAAACGCGGGGTCAACGAAACAAATCTTATAGAGTGACAAGAGCGAAGACTGTCGGTCATTTAGGCCGATTGACGTCGCCCCATTCGAAGTGCAATTCTCCAACCAGATTACATCTGCAAACAGTGTAGAGTATTTTTTACATTGAAAATTTGTACATATACATTATCGTGGATCACTTTAAACGGGTGGTACAGCTTTCAATGTAAGCATGGTGCACGCTCGGTACTCAAGAGGCATGGTCAACTTCACCTTCAAATGGTACTGGTGCGTATCGGAATTATTGTGAGCTACTGACAAACGACGAGTAGCACATTTTTCTACCGACATTTTGTTGGCCCCAGGTTTTCAGGGCGGTAGCCAATGCTCGACGATTAAATCACATTTCCCCAGGGTACTCATTATGAAGGGGTCCCAAATGCTTGATTTAGGCCTACTATAATAAGCTGACGTTTGTCGGCACTGACTAGTTAGGAAATAACTGAGTTGAATACGGCTGTGACAGAATATTGCGGTCTCCTAAGCCTTGAGGATCAATGGTATAGCACCGTGATCACTGGCCCATGGACAGCGATATTTTCGGAGTACATTTGACGAATTCTCAGATAGCACTCGTTAGTAGTACTAGAATGAATGTTGCTTAATTTATGAGAAACATAACGAATTCGTTTTTTCTTCCTTGTTATTCATATGCATCATCATTTACGGGATACCGCTCAGCCAGTCGCGGTCGTTGAAAACTTTTACATTAGTGTAACCACCGTTAGTTATCTAGACAACTGACATTCGAAACGGGATGTATTTGGATTATATTACATCAAGTAGGACAAGACAGCCATACTCAGTTTGTTGGTGGCCCTTCCTGCGACCAAAATTTTGCTTTGATCAAATCCACTGCCGTAGAGAACTGACTCATATTTAAATCAAACATTCACTGATCGCAGCTTTCGCTTATATTCATCGATCGGCGGTTTGTTTCATGTTACTGAATTGTATGTTACTTAACAACACACAGTTCGTTATCATGTTTGATTGCGGTGACCAACAAACCTCATCACCATATCGCGCGTCTGTTCAAGCCAATAATCGGCATCGGCTACGAAACTCAGTCAGAACAACGTCTTTATAGTCCTTGTGAGTTCTTCTAAGTGTTCCATAAATTTTCTCACCCATTAAAATCGTCACCAGCTTCCCTCCCCCCAACAGTGTTTCTCAAGTGTGTTTCATAGATCATTCAAACCAGAGGAAAACTCCCTGAGTGTAAGTAAAAACTATTCTGGACGATAGGGTGTCCTCTCACTAACGATGTTTTGGAACCTCAGTTGACTGCATCCACCAGCGCTGTGTTTCCTCGTTGGCACGTTGTTCGCCCTAACCCCCGCGTAACCTGATTGAGGTGAAAGCATCGGCTACATCCTAATGTGGTTGAGGTTGATTCCTTCTTTGTCCTAACTGTCATTCAGGGTCACTGACTGTCGTATATGTTCAGAGCCTATCTAGTGCAGTTTTTGTTTTGTCTCCGTTAAACTACTTAGCGTACACAACTTTTTCTCGAGTTGAGAACCAAGCGGTCCAGTCGATTGCAAGATTGCAGTAAACCCGACCCAGTGATCATCACATTTTTGTATAATACTTGCGAGACCGAGAAATGCACCCTTTAACACAATCACAAGACCATCGTTTATTTCACATATAATTCTTCAACATTAAACCACAAAGTGAAAACTCGACAGAACAGATGGAAATTTTGGAAAAGTTGGTTATTCCATCCCACATAGTTGGAAAAGTGACGATGATGTAATTACAATTTCAACGGTTCACTCAGCATATATGACGCGTTAACTCCGACTATCGTCAGTGCTATGAATAGAATTCACCTACGTAATTGCATGTGGTAGCCAGCTCAAAAGAACTGACAATGCTCACTTAGTAAGTCTTCCCGCTGAGTTCAGCTGGACACGAACAGCCAAATTAGAGCATTTACATTTCTACCGTATCAGAAGGAAAAACGTTGGCTGAATGTGAAAAATCTTAGATTTAAGGCTTCAAGAAAATGACTTCGAGTCTATGCGAGATCACCAAAAGACCTCGAATGTTAACGATTCCTGTCCTCAATTATCTGAGGACCATTTCTGCTGATCAGTAATTAAAAAAACTCAGTATGCCGATTGGTGCTCAGTAATATGGTACACTTTGTTATTGTGAAAAAAGTTGGCTTGAGATGGGGCGGTTTTACATGAATTGATCAAGGTACTTGGGATTACTGACACCGGTTTGTTCGCATAGGGATAAAGAAGCAATATCTCCCACTCATGAGCAAATTCGGTTAAGGTACTTCATGTCTCATTAATATCTCATTGGGAATATGTACTGTTTACTGATAGAAAAGAATTTAGTCTGAATAGTCACACTACATGGAGGTAGTGCTCTCATGAGATAAGAAATGACGTGGTGTACCTTGGTCGGAGACCAGATAGTAGGCTCGACTGAAATCACAGCTACAGGCCTGAGTGAACCGAAAATAGCGGGTTTTGAACAAAACCCAATTTTTGCAATACACCAAGTAGAGGAAGTTGAACTATCATTTGTTACATCAAATGTACACACCGGGGTAATGTACAAGAAGAAATTGTCGCAGTCCAAGTTGCCGAAATGTATCTTATGTTAAACACATTACAGGTGTTGTTGACATTCCAGTTTCCAAACGGAAGCACTGAAGTTAAATGAAATTAGATATCTAGGAAAATACAGGATCAGTATACATTTTTGTCCAACAGTACTTGTTCCACCACAAATGGTAAAATCAAGTCGATGCGCCCATGGTGTTTATGACGTTACCTCAAACTCAATCATGGCTAGATGAAATACTGAGATTACTTTATCTGGCACTTCTGTGTGAAACAAAACCTACAGGGATGTATACAACAATCAGTCAAGGCTGGACAGCGAGTAAAACAGGCACGTTAAGGAAAACCAGAAATGATGAACTGACAATAGAAAGGGATACCAACTCAAGCAATGGAGAAAGAAAATTTCGCTCGTGAAACATTTTTGCTTAATATGAAATGTGTCGACTATAGGCATATTGGAAGGCCTGTTACTATTTCGAAAGGTGATGCGTCGGTGCGCACGCAAACCCAGCAATCTGTTTCTATTAGGAAAACGTTGCTATCAGTGTTGTTGCTCATCGTTACTATGGTGTGTGCAGGTAACCCCACATCAAATCTTGTGTTAAACGTCCGTCAGTGTAACTGTCACCTTTGGAATACGATCAACTCGCTGGATGGCGCCGTTTGCCAGCAAGTGTGGGATGTACCAACTGCCAAGTTCTGACCACAAATGCTTCAATAACATCGTTTCACGAAACATGATATTCTCTAATTCTCAAACTTCAATGGTCAGAAACTTGCAAATGGGTAATTTCAAGGTAGATAAATAATCGTACTCCATACTGAGGCTGGTTCTCGGTTCTAACAAATTTAAATCAACCCAGTCAAAGTCACGTACGTCCTCCAGCAAATCAGTGACATGATGGTTGAGCAGCGATGTACACTGATTAATCAGATCGAACTGCAGCTTGTTAGATGCAACCAAGAAACAATAGAAACAGTTAAGCAGTTGTGCTGCATCAGCGGATAAAAAGAACAACCATTCGTCATCCAATCAGACCAGAGAACTAGTCGACCAATGAATGGATGATCCATAGGTTTGAACTTTCACGGTATGCCCTGGGACAGGTCTTGTTCGGAGCTCAGAGTTAGTTTTTGACTTCGTGCAATGACAGTCTAGCAACAACAAACAGTTCGGTAAATGCTAACCAGTTGACGAGTGATTGTATAGCCTAAACACTGTTGATTTGGCTGAACATTGGTAGAACTTTGTTACACTCTCAAGTGTTACTAGCCGGCTAAACTCTCATAGCGCATGATCTATTGTCAATTGTCCACAGCATAACAGCATCAGCACCGTGGGAAACAAATGAATCTTCAAGGTCACCGCTGGTTAGTGGTCACATCGTTTGATCGGTTGTTTACACTTGTCACCATCACATGGGGTTCGCTAATGCTGCCATGTAGAGAATGATCTGCATGGCGGTCGTCAAAACTGACCACCTTTACCAGCTTAGACCTGTTTATGTGGCATATCACAAAATCTTCACTCACACCTTGTTAAACACTCTATGAATGTACGGGACCAGACAGGACATAGACAAAACTAAATAAACTGAAATACACTGGATTGGCTACTAACGCTCTCATTTTAATATTCACTCTTTTTTCATGTCTGATACCTTCATTCTGACCGGTCTTGGTGTTCAACGGAAAGCTTCATCAGGTTTGCTATCTACTTTAAAGCTACCCATTAGCAAATTCCTGACCATGAAAGTGTTGAAATTTAAGAATATCGTGTTCTGTAAGATGATTTTACTGAAGCAGCTGTGGTCAGATCTTGGTGGTTGGTCTATCTTTCGCTTGTGGTGAATAAGTTGACGGTTCTTTAATCAGTATATGCTTTCCGCGGCATACCTACAGAATGGCCGAAGTTTCCATTTTCATTCTGATGAAACAGTACGCATAATCCAAGTTGGTCGTGCCCAGCGACTTGTCACCTAATCTTGGCTTTGCTTAGTTGAATTGAATGGCAAATTTAACTGAGAGCTGGTTCGTAAAAAATACATAATCTAATACAAATCCCAACCTGGGGTTTGGATGATAAACCCTAACAAACAGGTTAGGTATCCACATGATGAATTAACCAAACAATTCCAGTTGTGTAACTGCTATAAGGGACGGCGAAACATATCTCAGTAGTTCGGTCAAAGATACGCATATAGGGTGGCTAAACATAATACAAGCATTAAAAACGAATATCTTTGCTAATCCTAACGTCTTGGGACATTTTGCTTATACATTTCTATTTACTGATAATCATACTTCCCAGATTTTTAACTACAAGATGTGCTTCTCTTGCGAAAGCTTAACGTAAGAAACGTTCCAGTGTCCGATCCATCTTACACGCATACAGAGGATCTTCCAGCTGAAGTGAGTGAATGAGTGGGAATGATGTTAGCGTCAGTGAATAAGTACACGCATTAAAAACATGTAGTGCTAACTGCGGATATGGTGCATTGAAATCGTCCAGTCATCGTATAACATGAAGCTGCGCTTGTTAGTAGGGGCAGGAAGAGAATATTGGAGATGTGTATATGCATTATGCGAAACATGTTACCTAGAACATCATTGCTGCGCCACTGCTAAAGATGTGAGCATACGTCAGGTGCGCAAAATGGCTTGTGCGCAGGTGGTTCTATAATTTCCCATACCTTGTAATATACGTTTGGCGATAGACGAGCGTCCCTTACTGCCACAATGAGATGGATATCGCTTAACTGATGTTGTTGGCCACGTTACTGTAAAGTTAACAATGTGCATCACTGTAATTTCACAACTCGACGAGCAACACTCCTACTGATTTAAACAGGCATAAATCGTACGTGCCATCGCACGGTTGACTAAGACGGAACGGACGGATCGAAGAAGTATCAGGA
>QNGE01001695.1:0-13452 GCA_008508345.1 Paragonimus westermani
TGACCACAGGAAGATAGTAATGAATTAACTTGTTCTTCCAGATTGGCAGGTGCTACAGATAACAACCAGTAAAGTAATCGATGTTCCGGATGGATCAGAATTCTCAACTATCTGGCCCAATTAGTTCAAGGCGCACCGTTGACTGATGATGTTAGAAATGCACAAATTCCATCATTACGACGGCTTATTTACTCGGTTCCGTTCACCGCAACATCGATTATTTCCTGTATTATTTCCAGCTCTACGGCCTATTTTGATAAAACATTGCAAGCCACAATAACCATGTTATTTTTTTGCCAACTTTTTGACAGTTTCAGCAGACAATAGCCTGTTCGGACTGTTTGTCAGGAACAAAGTAATTGAATAGTAGTGTTGATATGAAGCGCGTGGCTGATTGCCTCATGGGCAGTTTGCGGTACGTCAACCCATATGCTCCTATGGTTTCCTTCACGAACCTTCCTTCTGTTACGACTGTCAAAATATCTGTTTCTCACTTCAAGATAAAGTTTAAACTTAGGTCGTGTCAAGTCGATAGACCACTTCAAATACCCCAGCTGATAGGTTCTTAATTGTCAACACTGTGCAATGTTAAGTTCTGAAGAATAAATAAACTATACGTAAACCACATTGGTTGAGGTGAAACTGGAACCGCAAGGTTATTGATATGATGTTGTGTATTTGGAATAGCAAGAGACGAGTAGTACAATACGCTCAACTGTTTGACGTGTATTGTAGAAATTACTCGAGGGTTACCTAAAAGTCCCAATATTTAAGTAGTCACCAAATAAATTTACGTTCTGTTGTAAGATTATTGGGGAATATGGGTAGACCATTACCTTGGGTTAAGAGCGAGAATAGGTAATTTCTTGGACGATTCTATTAGGGAATTTCTAGCGTGTGTTTACGAGCAATCCCGCGATGAGTCGTTAATCGGAATAATTTTGAGACCGTTCGGACATCCATTAGTTCAGAGCAACTCATGAGCAATCGTCAATTTGTCCTGTTTGTTATGTTTCGATCCTGAAGCAGAAAGCTCTCTTTCTGGCCTGAAAAAGTTTCTTTGTCAGGGTCGAAACGTCACCAATAAAAAATTACCTACTGTTTAAATTCTGTGCTGAGAGAATGGTTGAATTGTGTACGTGCGCGACTCAGATACATCCGCTCAAGTGATCGACTTACCCAGAGGACCACAGAATACTACGGTAGAATGGTTTGACGAATAATTAGATATGCAGTTGTGAGTAAATCGTGGGACGAAGTGACGTGGGCTTGAAAGTGGACTCAGTTGAACTGTATAAAAAACAAACCCCTGAATTTATATGAAACCACTATTGCCACATATAAAAAGATCCGCGTTAGATATACTTCCAGTGTTTGTATAACACGAAATCGTTCCAATTAATCCGGTTTTCTGTTCAACTCAGTCTATGCAGTGATTTAAAACTTTTGCATCCGGCCAACTTTTGTGGAAGCAATCTGACTGACATATCTTATCAATATTACGAAATGGACGTCCTGGTGATGCGCCGTGTCAGGATGAAAGCACCAGTGCACTGTTGATGTACAGTGTTCAGCTCAGTGTTCACTGTCGTTCCAAAAATCTGATCGATATGTCGAACACATGTTGTTAAGAGCACGATATCAGAACGATTACAGTCTCTGCAAACGAACTCACTGATAACCACGTATATTGACCGTTATGGTTGCGGGATAACCAACGAATTTATTCGGCTCAATTAGGGAATATCTGGCCTTACATAGATGGTGTTCGGCTAAATTGCAAAATACACAGTTGACTTCCACTTAGTAAATTTGTGATTCACTCGGTCACATATGCGTCTGCATATTTGTGAGCTGTATTACTCTGCTAGTGTCGGTTATAACAACGCCATCTCGGAAGCACCGGCTTAGCATGCCGTACAGTCCGAGTGTAATGTCACCAACTTTAGTATTGTAACATTTGACTTGCTTTTTGAAACGAAAGACCAATTATCGAATGACTTTCTCCTCATCAAAGATTATGTTTTGAACTTACGCAACGCTTACACTGTTTGCAAGCACAAACTACCCAAGTGGGTGGTGCACGCAATGACGCAACTGGTAATTGCGACAGAGAGAATGAATCGAGATATTACCTCGTCCCAAGCAAGATATATCAAGGGAAGGGATTACTTTTACAACCTCCTTACCTAATTCAACTTTTCAATTCTTGTGTTTTTAAAGCAAACGATAATCAACACCTACCGTCCTGTCCTGTCTACGTGCATAAACTTTGTACTCAGATTAAGAGCTGACGGTTTCAAACGTCTTAAGTTCGTTGGTGTGGAAGGGTAGAGAAAAGTTAGAGTCTCGCGATATATATCTCCTTTCATCGTTATTCAAGTGAATCAAGGAAAGTAGTGTCCAAGTTTTCCCAAACGAGTAGATTGTTCACTAGTGATTGACTTAGGTGAGGGATGCACAACGCATCTGGATGACAGTACAGTAGTTGCGAGCTTAGCATAGCAGCACGAAAACCGTTGAGTTGAGACTTGTTTAGATTGAGCATACCTGATGTGTCACGTTGTAGGTAATACCAATCACGGTGAAGTATTCGACTAACAAAGAGTTGTGTACCAAAACGCAACAATAATTGCTGGTCACTGGCAAGCGCCGATTTTGTAGTAAGATATTCAGGCCAAACCTACATAGGAATTTGGCTTCATTAGTGGGCATACTGTTTGCTAGTTATGACTCTGTCGAAGGGTATACATAGTTTATAGTTTCTGGGATCTAGCCGAATAGTTCCCGTATAATAATAACGTAACGAGATACTTGTCGCCAAGTGGGTGTAATGTTCGACGATCGGCAACCTTTTAGAATTCTACAGACCGCCCTGTCTTTAAAAGGCCGGACATGAATAGCAAAACTACAGTGTTCTTGTGCACTTTAGAAGCTTCTGATTGCAAGCAGTTGAATCCAGTCGTTACCTGAATAACTGACAGATAGCTGTGTTAGTTTCGTTTGGTGAGGCCAGCGCGATGAGCTCCTGGGGGTGTCCTACAAACGGTCTGCAGGAAGCGTGAGAGCATCAGGCTTAGCAATCATCCACTAGCTACTGAAGTCATGCTGAGTGTTGTTGGCAGAACTATGAGAAAAAATGAAAACAAATTCACCGGATTATGTAGGAACCTCCGTTTCTCCTCTCGTATAACCGACCATCTCAGCAATCTTGCAAACATCTGTCATTTCATGCTTCACTAGAGTTCAAATATACACGGTCTGTAACTCATGAGATGAGACGGTAAATTATGGGAGATTTACTCACCAACAAACTGTCTAGTTTCATTTGATGGTTTCAGGGTGAATTTAGACCATATGAATTGAAGTGACTGTTCATCGGAAGTAGATGGTTAAACTAACGGCTTAAAAACCATGTAGGTAAATAATAATATGTAATTGACTTGATGGTGAATAATCGAAAACAGACCATTCATCGAAACACCCCCTATTTCTGTTGAGCCTGTAGGACGCTCTCCAAAAGATAATCAGTCGTATTTCTAGGTAATTTTGTCGTACTCAATCAGATACTGTTAAGACGTAAAATGAAAATATTTTAAGCCGATTGGTCATCTCAAAATACACGACTTCTGCTATCGATTGTGATGATGGATTTTGAGAACTTTTGGGAAATAATCGTAATCCAGCTGTTTTCCGGAGGGTATATTTCAATAACTTCAGTGCATACTCATGGGACCAATTTGTTTTGGGAATTCGTTTTTTTGCACAAAGCTTTTCTGTATTAGGTACAGTTTAGTTGTTTCTAGAATACGCACGTGAACAAAAACAAAACAAATCGCGATGGATTTTTTGTCTGAGTTCACTTGCGTCTCTGCCGTGGACGAAAAAATTGAGCAGTCACATTGAATGCATGGATGATGCAGAGCAAGCGAAAATTTTAAACATTAGGAAGTTTATGCAATCTCGAAAGTATGCTGAACGGGTTGCACAGCTTAGGTTAACATATTTGAACGAAGATGAATACACCTTTCAAGAAACGGTGTCTTGGTCGCCTTACAGATGAGGAGCGGCATAGTGATTTTGATATTCGTCAAAATTGAAAAAAAATGCAAATATAAGGTCAGGGAGTTGAAAGGTTTATATGTGTAAGGGAGAGACCGTAAACTCACCAATTCCCTGCATACGGAAGCGAGTCCTCCATAGGCACAAGTGAAAACAACTGAGACAAGTTACAGTTAGTAATCAGCAGTGATGTTTGTTGACGAACAGTGGAAGAGACATTCGAGTCAGTTGAAATCGTCGTACACTAATATTCGCCGAGTTCAAAGAATATCTTTATGCCTTGTCAATCAGTTTATTCTACAGGAACCGTAAATAAAACCGGTCAAATGGGGTGAACGAGTGATATGTGACCTTTGGACGCTGACAAGCCAATCCGTTAAGTTGACTGTAGCACAAGAACCTTTGTGTGACATTTTTACAGGTGTGTCACTCACCGATTATCTCATTAGCATGGTGAAGTAGGTGAAGGACTGAGTGCGTTATTCCGTTCATTCGTGACCTGCATTGTTGGTTGGTAGTTCAATTTACTGAATGTTCTGTCCATCTGTTACTGTAATAATGGTATCTACGGCTTACACAATTTTTTCGTGGTTTTAGAAAGCAGTAGTGGAATGAGCTGCAACTCACGTGTTGTCCAAACGGGTTAACAAATTCGAAATACAATCTTAGCTAGAGGGTATCTAAGAAAATAAACCTGAAAATATTTTCTTCTTCAAACATGAGGATACAGTCTGCCTTCCTGTGACGAAAGTCGATAGGATAAAAGTTAATGTTTTTCCAGCTAGTGTTTGAAGGCCGACTAGGTTCATCGCCAATTCAGTAGTTACACACTAAACACAACCAGAGTACTGAAGTGAAGGGCTGATAGCTTGGGTGTTATTGATTATCCGGTGCCTGTGAGCAAACCTCTCAGGCTGTTCACGTCTGACCTATTATCTTCGGGGTCGCCACGATTCTGCAGAAAGTAATTGAGTTGAACTTCATCGTCTATTAGTGGAGCGAATCGTGAACTGTTCGACTTACAATTCATTAAGAGGCTAAACAACTTTCCAGATTATTCCACTTGACATTCACGAATCACGTGCGTTTAGTTCCAAACTTCAAAGTTCACAGATGAATTGTCAAGAGTTTATTTACAAAAGAAATTTCAGGACCGCACTTTCCCAACACACACAGGCATACCAATCCAGAGAAATGAGTGACTTTGTATTTGAAACACGAATAACCACTTTAGAAGTAGGCTGTCTTTTTGATCTTGGGTCATTCTCGAACAAGCGATGTGAAATGTTTCCGTTTTGCATAGCGACATAGCTAATTAAATCACACTAACTAAAATTTTAGCTCCACTTCAACGTTGAAACACCTGATGCAATGTGCAAGCAGAAATGTTATCTGTTAAAATGATTTCACGCACGCACGGATAGCGAGTGGTAGTTAGGGTAACAAAAATATGTGAACGGACGTTGGCGTTGACTTCCAGCGGAGAGGTTAACAGGTGTTTCGACAAATCTTCCATTCGTCAACATTACCCACGCCAAAGATTTGAAACACCGATATGTTGGCGAACGTAAACCTAGTGGTCCACAAACCTATTAACCGGACTACGTGGTTGTGTTCGTTTCGGCTGCGGGAAGACATGCGAGTTATTTTCCATGGTTGCTAAGATTTCCTTTTTCCGCCGATTGCATTTGACGATTAGCTTGTGGCTGATTTGCAATGTATCTACGGTAGATAAAATCGTCATACAGCCACCTTGGATCATTGTTGTTGTGTACTAGATAATTTGCGGGTGAACTAAAATTAGATGATGAATTTCAACCAGTAAGGAGAGGATTTGCAATAGGTGCAGAAAGAAAGCTAACTACTATACTCAGAGTAACGTAAGTCACTAGTGACTGATGCTCATGAATGTGAGAGATGATATTTGTGGCACCAGGAGAACCATCTGTCCACAGTGCCATCTTCGGCTGAAAGTAGGCCGCAAGTGAACATTGATCAGGCCATCCAACTGGTTTGTCACGCGGTAAGTAACTTATTAAAAGTCGTCCGAATGGGGAAATTTTATACCACCCAGGCTGACGCAATCGGGTTGCTTGGCCCTGCACTGTGTCATGCGTCTACCATGACCGCAAATCCGCCTGATCTATGGCCAATTTGTGCGGTCTGACTAATGGATAATCGTGACGTAATGGACCAACCAAACCATAGTCCATTGGTTGGACAAAGACCTAGTTTTTCTGTAGTTAGACTTATCCATATCTGGATTTAATTGTAGAAAACAATTAATTATACTGGTTCACAGATGAATTACCGTAGACGTACGTTCGCCTCTGCTTCTTCATTCTCATTATAGCTATGACCATAATTCTGCCGATGAGATAATATTTTTGTAGACTGTTCATTTTAATAAGAACTGTTCACCAAAGTTTGCTGGTAAGTTAATTAATTCGGTTGTTCCGGGAACAGCCGTCTCTTTTAACACAAACGCTAAAGCCTCAGCTTTAACGCAATGGTCTAATGCGTGAATTAATTATATCTTCTGAATAAACCGCGTTATACAAAGCATTCTGTGAAACTCAACGATATATTACAACCTCTTGGGCAACAAACCTCCTCAGACTCTACCATCCATCCAGATATCCATCTTCAAATTTGTAAAACCATCGTCACGTGAATCAACGGGACAAGTCAGCTCCTCAGTAGTCGTCTGTTCTCAGGCCTTGTAAACCCTTAGCATTTTAATACAGCTTCAAATTATTGGGCCAAATTGATGCAACAAAATTACTCAACTAGAAATTCCAATTTGCCTTCTACAGTATTTGACCGTGTAGTTCACCATAACCTATTTGCGAAATGCTTTTTTGGTCTCTGTGTTTCGAACATTCCGGTGAGGTGATTAAAGAATTCGAAAACCGTCATAGCATATTTAGTGTTGACCAGGTTGCTGACAGGATTAGTGCAGTATCCTTCAAGGCTAGTCGGCTGGCTATGACAACCTTGTTACTCATTCCCAGATTCCACTATGTTACTCTGGTAACTTGGCGATCACAAAACACATTCATTTTCAGAACTCCAGCAAACTTCCTGTTTATTAATTTCCCCTTGTCAATCCTCATATTCTCAGGTCACCAGTTTTTAGGAAATTTCATCAGTTCCACGAAAAACATGGCATACTGTTGAAGGAGTTTACTTCTAACTATAAAGTCTTGTTCGTTAAATTAAAATCCATGCTGTTAATTCGTAAACGATACAAATTAGAGTCACTTGGTGTGGTTTGTCAAGTAGACTGTTTTTATTAGTAAACAACAAGCTAAATGGTACAAGAGACAAACGGTCAATCATCTGATTCCCACCTACTTGGATTAGCATCGTGTATTTTGCGTAGTTCAATTTTGTGTTCTGTTGGTCGCGTATGCAAGAAAATCGAACACCATTACTATGTTTAATGAAGACCGCACGCCAGATAAACCCGTCGTCCGTCCAGGTAATTTATGTTGAATGCTATTTTTCCGACAACTGGACTATGCCCTCAGGATCTGTGTACCTGGATGGCCGGAATACTAACCTCTTGTTAGATACGTCCTGTTACTGATTAACCACATTTTCGTTAAGCAACATTCCGACTGACCTTCGAATGAACTGTGACGAACGTGTTTTCTTGGATTGTTTGCATCCAATTTCATTAGCTTCATTGGTATTTTCATCATCGGATTCTCATGCTGAACTACACTACGCTCAGTGGAACAAAAAATGTGTTTGCGTTGCTTAAACTGTTTTGTGAAATAAAACATATATTCACTTATTAAAGCTCTGTATAGTAAACCATGAGCAGGTATATCACCCTTGACATAGCATATACAAATTTGACCCAATTTTCAGTATCGCATTCAGTGAAAGAAGCTTAATCGCAGTAAAAATAAAGATTAACTTCATTATCACTCAATGTCAAGTAGTGTAGCAAACTTATTAAAAAAGCAAATGTATGAGTAAAGATGTTCATGCACCAAAAACTTGGTATTTTATCTAACAGGTGAGAAGCAAGGACAATACGAAAACCTGCATATTTTGCAGTAGGGTTTCATTTATTTAACCACACTGATGTTAGTCAACTAATTAAAAAATGAACTGCCGTGAAGTTGCATTTCATAGGTCAGCATAACTTTACAGATTGCTATGAATTTCCATAAAAAGATATGTAGGTAATTGGTTAATAGGTGGCTGTTTATTAGCATACAAAATACAGAAATTCTGTTCACTCTGATTTTTCAACTTTGTGCTCACCGGTGACAAATGGTAAGCCTTTGTATCGAGTGAATCTACCAACCTCAAATTTGATTGGCTGAAATCAGCTGGCAAATAAGATTGCCACATAAAATTGTTCAGTACTATTGGCGCAACTGCACCTTCCTCTTTTATTAATTCACCGATAATTTTCAAACCAATTATGTACCAAACAGGACGGTGTATATAGTCGACAGTTACATCAGTTATTTTTTGAGGAAATGGATTGCGTGCAAACATTTTTCATAATCACTATCTATCTCTGTTTCTCCGGCATTGGTGGGCAATCAGATGTCCTCAAAACTCTGTCTCATGGCGGTAGAGTCAGGGGTACACATAAAAGAGTTGATGCTGATGGAAAAGCCGTCGAGTTGGATGTCTTCTTAGGCATTCCTTATGCGATACCACCAATCGGTTCTAGACGGTTTGCACCTCCGGAACGTCATACTGGTTGGTCCGGTGTGAAGAACACAACAAAACCTCCGCCCACATGTTGGCAGTACCTACCTACAGATTTTGAACTGAACAATGCAGCAGCTCGAATGTGGACAAACAATACACAAATGAGTGAAGACTGTCTTTACCTGAATGTTTGGGCTCCCGCTCAGAAATCGCCGGTGGATGGCTCTTTGCTACCAGTAATGGTATGGATATATGGTGGTGGATACACCACTGGCACGTCCACCTTGGATGTGTACGACGGAACAATCTTGGCTGCAACTCAGAATGTTATCGTCGTTAGTATGCAATACCGATTAGGAGCCTTTGGTTTCCTTCGACTAGATCCAACAGTTGGAGAGAGAACATCCTCAATGCGAAGCGGCCTACAAAACGCACACTCCATTGCTCTCGGGAACCAGGGCTTGTTCGACCAAATACTTGCTCTAGAATGGGTGCATGACAATATCCAACAGTTCGGTGGCAGTTCACAAGAAATAACTTTGTTTGGTGAATCTTCTGGTTCTGTCAGTGTTTCTATCCTGTGGCTGTCACCGCTCGCACAGCGATATTTCAAACGAGCCATTTTACAATCGGGTTCTGTCTTAGCCCGGTGGGCTTTGAACACTCTGGAGGAAGCGCATCAAAGAGGATCAGAGGTGAGTCAGTCAAAAGGGTGTGTTGTCAGAAATTGATGTGCAAATTTTGCGACTAAAAATGAGGCAAATTCAATGCAATCATATTTTTGTTACACGGTACCATAGGATATAACCAATATGTCTCTGATGGTGTATGTTACTTCTTCTTGTACCCGGTAACTTTGATAAAGGACTTCACTGCTATCAAGCATCGTTTCTGGTTGACAGGTGGATTAATAAAAATGGGGTGCTTTTTCAAGATATCAAGGTAGGGAATGAGTAAACGGTCAATGCAGGGGTCAAGGACAGCTTTATTGCAAACAATTTGTTAATTATTATGAACCGCGCGGCAAGCTATCTTCCAGATCGAATGGACATACTTTTCATAAGAATTCAGTCTGGGTGAAATATTACATCAACCACACATTGATAGACAGGTTGCACTCTGGAACAGGTACTGTCACGGTTACTCATTGGGTTGGTGTTCCTCTTCAAACCTCGTGAATGACAGCTCGTAATGATTTTTTCTTAATGATTGTTTAACGACCACACCTGACCCTGCGTTGCTCGTACTGATGGTTCACAATATTCTTTCCTGTATTTGGGACAGTATATGTAAAATCTTAAAATGTTCTCTGGTAACCGTGCAAAAACCCCAGGATCAGCCATGAAAAAAGTATACCAGACAAGACTGTCTTATCTGTTAGTTATCAAAAGAAACGGGGCATAATTGTCATGCACACGTCATTGGGTTTAAAAAAACTATGGACATATGAGATCGGACAAATGTGCGTCAGTTATCAATTAACTCTAGGAACAATGACTGACTGAGATGTCTCTATAAACCGAAAGATGTGTTCCGGGTTAAAACAGCTGAATTTTAAGTGGCAGTGTTCCATCACTCACAAACAACAAGAAAGAACACCATGCCCAACTGGGTAGGAGAGGAACACTGGACATTGATTAGAAGATTCAAATGAACAGTCAGCAATGTGATGACGTTGGTTGGTTGTCCCCGTTAACCTGACTGGATAACGATCACATATAGGCTGAGATGAACTTCTGATTGTGCGTTTTTCTTAATTGACATTAGGTTCATACACTTAGCGGTTACAGGAACACAGAGCCCATACGTCCGGTAGGATAATATAACTGGACCTAGTAGGAAGAGAAAAATAGTTAAGCTGCTGAGGATATATTACTGAAATCATTTGAGTGATTATTTGGGAGGATTTCAATAAACGTGCCGTTTTCAGAGAACGAATGTAGGTAGCAGATTTATTCTGTGCTAGAGATACAACTGTCCTTCATTCTCATGTTGCTTCAAAATCATGGATTTATTCGCCTAGAGGCAACAGTTCTGTGAGAAGATTCCGTATATGAACGACACCTCAAGGAAAGTACTTGCCAAATTGTACACGCGTGCATTACTGAAATTCGGTTATCCCGGGTATTGTCGTATTTCAGCTGTAGTAGGTCACTGTGGTAGGTGACGCAGAGATTATCAACATCTGCTACAGGTTAAGGCATAGAGTGGTTTGAAACTAGTTATTTCCAGTTGTTTGCAAACAATCAAATTTGAACATCACTTATTTATGGAGTGTCTGCTCTATCAGATATCAGCTGATAAAAAATCGGTGGTTCATTGAAAGTCTTACCTTTAATAAAAAGTGTCTACACATAACACTGAAAATATGCTTCACGTTGAATTAGTGCGCGTTATACCGCTGATACAATCAAACAAGCTTTTGCTCATCTGGAATGTTTGCCGTGAAGTAAAAAGCATTAACCACTCCGAATCACAGAGTTAAACAGATGTCGCTGGACGACGGATGTAAAGTTCGGCACATCCAACGCTGAAAATCCTGCAAAACAATTATGATTTCCAATATCCTGTAAATACTGTATGGTGGCTTCAATCGCTAACTGTGAGGTTCCAGAAATGTGACTGTCATTTTAAAAGAATAGTGCGTCAGAAAATCCAGGTGAATTATGCAACTGAGGACCGATGAGCACTAAAATATCCGCTAGCAGTAGGTTGTTGAAAAGCGATTGAATACCGCTTGATAAACGCATAGATTATTTGGCGCACGCAAACAGAACGTGTCTATGTGAATCTGCAACAAGGAAAACAATTCGCACAAGGTGCGAAAATTTATACTGTTCGGTATCATCCGGGAATTAAAAAACATAAAGCAAACAAATAGAAAGATCAGGATTAAGGGAAAAAGTAACTTAATTATGACAGCTGTACATTGAACATGTTCAACGTATCCACCAGTGTTCAGCATTCGGGAGTTTGGTTAAGGTGAACTAAACGTCATTCCAGTGAATGCACCAGCATACCAGTTAAACTGTATTTTAAGTCCACATGTTCTGATTGATATGCCGGTTCCGGCAATGTTCCCGTCGGAAACGTACCAAGATTATGAGGCACTTCAGCAATTTTGGGGACACAAAACTAGTTCAATTGAACAACAGTCACAAACAGAATATTAATATCAGAAGGGTAAAAAATGGCGGAAAAATTACAGTCACAGAGGAAATTTCACGAAACTAAAGAAATAAAACACGAAAAGTTGATAAGAGTCAGAGTAAACACACGTAGAGAAGAGGAAACATCCAGGGAAGGAGCACGACGGAGAAAAATGGGAGTCCAGAATATCAAAGGTGTGATAACGGGAAATAATTAATATAGGCCAAACTGTAGGCAGAAATAAAAAGGACCATATCAAAGAGTAGGACATTAAACGCAGCTGCATTAGAACTAGAATAGTAAGAATAATTACACACAGCGAAACAAAAGAAACTATCACTATGTTTGAAAAGGAATATAGAATTTCAGTGTTAAGACAGTTCGATATGCTTGCAATCGCGATTTAATAGACTATTCGGAATCCGTTGCAGTTCAAAAGCACACATATTGTGGTAGTGGGGTGTATTTTGAGATAACACACTGATATTCGTGAGAATGGTTGGCAGCACACAGTTCAAGTTAATTGGATGATGTTACGGCACAACATAGATCACCAAAACAGCAACCGATTAAAAGATCCGTTCTGCACACTCCTGAAAACGCCCTAGTTGTGAACCCGGGACCAAACAAAACGACCGGTGAAACCGAACACGAAGGTAATTCGTTCGCGAGTCGTCAAACTGATTTCGACCTGATACACATGAGAAAACGTCAATGCATTATACGTTTACGTCAACTCCACAACAGAAAAAAGGCGTCAAAATACGTCCCTTGTGCACCTGGGGAATCACTCACCAAAAGAAAACTAAGAACGTACGCAATAAAATCATTTCGGTTTTACTAACATGTGGCTCGTCTCAACCACAGGAATTCTGCACATATTTCCGAAATCACTCGATCGGCGTCGAAAACTGTAAATTGATCACAACCATCCATAAGCTCGTTCCCACACAATGCTACTGCAGAACATTTGATTTATTTGAAAGTATTATCACTTAAAATTTATTGAAAAGTGAACGAGCAAACTTCCAAAAACCGCGGCCGAAAAGTAGCGCACGAGAGTTGATGGCGTAGGAGACAAAGAAATAATTTTTTTCAAAACCTACGCCAAACGAAACAGGTCGGAATGGAGAATTTCATGAAGGTGAGGTTGTGCACAATTCTCTGCCGCAGAACAATGCACATGAACACGGAGAGTGAATATTTAGTCACTGAGACAACAGGCTGCCCCTGAAGTCATAGATCTAAGAAACAGCAGATATCCGTCGAAAACGTCCCCAAAAATAACACGGAAAGAAACACAAAAGCGAATGTATCGTTTGTAGGTATGTGAGGAAATGCCAGACAGAGAGTGCACAAGTCAATCCACCGTATACCAAACCGTGTAACCAAACACTGATTCACACAAGCTAAGCTGTGTGCACAGATTGCAAAAAAATGCACCATCTCCCACAGAAGGTCATAACATTCGACCGTCATTTTGAGGAGCTGTCATATAATGAACGACATGTCCCCATTTCCAGATGAATGGTCTCCACCAAATTCGTGTTCTTTGAC